>VXBH01004357.1:0-31552 GCA_013400035.1 Rynchops niger
GGGGACGGTGTCAAAGGCCTTGCACTTCAATTTGTTCCATTCAGATATTAATATCCGGTTTACTGTAACAACCTTTTATGGAGTCTGAGGAACGTGAACTTTTGAGGAGAGACAAAGGTGCTGTGGGTGGGATAGCTCACATGGCTGGATGTAGGGAGCTCAGGAGAGACAGGAGGGCTTGTGTGCTCTGTGCAAAGCGGTGGCTGGAGAGCACAGGCTGCGCCTTGGGACAGGCAAAGGGCCAGCAAGAGCTTGGGGGTAAGGCTCAGAGGATGGAGCAATGCAGATAACCATTGCATAATCAACGAGTCCAAGCAAATGAAACCTTTTCCAGATAGTTGGAAAAAGCCTTGTGATCGTAGGTCCTGGTGCTCATCAGGAACCCCCACCACCCTGATGGGACAGAGGGGCAAAGGGGCTGGGTGCAAGCAGCCCAGGAGACTTCTGGAGCATATTGGAGACAACCTCTTTGTGCTGATAATCAGTGAACCAGGAGATGCACTGCTGGATCTGTTACTCAGAAACAAGGAAAATCTGGTTGGGGTGCAAAGGTGGAGATTAGCCTTTACAACAGCAACCATGAAGTGGTGGGGTTTAACATCCTGAGAGACAGGAGCAAGGCAAATACAGAACTACAACCATGGACATGAGCCCTGTGAAGACTGTTTTGTTGCAATAAGGTCTTTGGACCCATATGACTGATTAAGGAAGGATTATTTTCCTAGGGATGAGGCCCCTTGTCTTTCTTATCCTGTCCCTAATTTCTTGGGTCTGTTTGTCCAGGAAAGCCTTACCTCTGATGATACTCAAGTGCAGGAAAGGTGCTCAATGGGAATAAGAAGGTTTCCCAGTCCAGGCAGGCATGGGCTCCCATACAGTGGTGGTCCCAGTACTCAAGGCACCCCTAGAGGGAATCTTGGTCCTCAGAAATAAATAAAACATTCAGCAGTTTGGCTGCTAAAGGAGGTCACTCTGGTTTTCCACTTGAGACAATTAATGTTGTGAAGAAGTTCAGCTGCCTCAGGTGCTGTCTGGCATCTGACCACTTCTGAAATACGAACAGACTTTGGGGCCCAAGTGTAGCATTTACAATGGAAAATGGTGATCTTGGAGATGCCATGAAGGAGAGGTGGTGGAGAAGTGATGCTGAATAGAGTTCAGTAAAGCCCTGAATGGGTTAGTTCTGTCTTAGTTTGTCCAAAGTAAACCTGACTGAAGTCTAAAGGCCAACACTCCACTTACAGAGCTCACATGCTCATCCCCTCACTCCTCAGGCTGTGCTGGGATCTTCGAGTCCCACAGACTGCAGATGTTTTGGTGGGCTTGCCCCAGGGTCTGCCTCAAAACAACACTGGCTTTGGTGTCTCCAAGTTAAATCTAACCCTGGAAAGCATGGACTGATTGCTCAGTTCCCACATACTCCAGGTTTATAGTCTGTGGATTGGCAGTGGGGAAGGTTAGTGGAGGTTGCATGGCCAAGGGTTTGTGGATGAGGGAGGAGACACTGGTGGGGAGAAGACCAGGCACCAAGTACTGAAACATTCCTACTTAGGTGGTATGTGAACACTGGGGCCCAAGGACCCATCTCTTGTTTGGAGTACAAATTATTGTGCTTCACTCCCTTTTCTCTGCAGAGGAAAACTGTGACCAAGGCAGCTGTAACCGCCGTGAGGACAGGCTGTGGAGGGCTGTATGGTGGGCAACCAAGAACACAATCTGAGTAGGAAAGACAGCGGCTATATATATAGCCGTATATAGGGTATATATAAATATATATACACACCCTAGAGGTATTTAAGAAATGTAGATTTGGCACTTCAGGGCATGCTCTAGAGACAGAGACTGTAGGGGTTTTGTTTTTGTGTGTGTATGGTTGGACTTGATGATCTCAAAGGTCCCTTCCAACCGTGAAGATTCTATGATTCTATAACCCAAAATCTCTGGTAAAAAGGGAGAAAAGGGGACTACCATGCACAAGTCTAGTCCTTGAAGGGGGCATGTGTTGGCTGTAAGGGACTTGCTGACCAAGTGTGGGCAGCAGAGATGGAGATGGTGGGTCTCAGCTCCTAGAGCAGGCTGCAGCCAGGATCACTTGTGAATTCAGTGAGGCAGACCATGGAGCCCTTCTTTCGATGACTGGCAAATACAGGCAAAGTGAGGCAACACAGAAAAGAGCAGGACAACACAAATATTTAGATAGCTGGTGCCTGAGGTGCACCTGGAGGCCCAGATGCTGCAGACAGAGGGCAGGAAACTGGATGGAGCTGAGCTGGTGCATGTACCTGGGAGATGTGCCCAGGTGGACGCTCTTCTCCCTGCTTTGGTAACCCAGGTCAGCTCAGGTGCAGTGCTGGCAGGTTTGGGTTGAACTCAAAGGCAGCTTCAGGTGTACTTAAATCACACATACATTTTTTCCCCAAAACCAGCTAAGACGGAAACTCAGAGGTCTGGTCCACACCGAGCCCCTGACCAGCATTGCCAGACCCAGAGGGAGGCAGCACCCAGCAGTGAAACCCACCACCCTCCAGCTGCAGCCAATGAGCATGGTGCCTCTGCACGGCTGGGGTGTTCATGGTGCTGTGAATTTATCCTTGCTCTCTTGATAACACTAACTGTAGTAATTAATGGTGTGTCGTGGGTTTGGCCGCCAGCCGATCAGAACGACAGATGGCCCTCACCCCTCTTCCTCCTCAGAGAGGAGGGGAAAAGGTAAGGAGATTTATGAGTTTAGAAAAAAGAACTAAACTACTTTAATGCAAATAATAATAAATAAGAAAACAGTAAATAATAATAGAATAANTGGGACCCCTCTGCGCTTCTCCGCTTCCGCCCCTCCAACGGGGCAAGCGGCGGAGTTGGCTGACCTTGGTTGTTACGGCAGTAAGTCTAAGCACGGGCCTCTGTGCGCGCCGTTCCCTGGTGTAATCAGGTCTTATCCCCCCGAGGGTGAACAGTGTCTGAACGATATGCTGTTCATTTCCGACTTCAGTCAGTTGGAAGAGGCCCAGCTGAAAAGTAAAATTACAAATCAGAAAATTGGTTCTGTTTCAGCTCCAACCAGGACATGGTGTTAATCTCGCTGCAGCTTTTCCTAAGTGAGGTTCAACTCAAACTTCCTTCTCTTTTGTTACTCTGGTGGCTGACAATGTCGGATGACATCCGACATGAAGAACAGTGTTAGTTGCTCCTGCTCCTCACGTACAGGTATCCGCTTCTGGGATTTCTCCTGGAAACTGAGCACAGCTCTGGGAATATCCTCCAGTTTATTCTTGGGTTTTAGTATACCAAAATTAGTCTGCTTTGATCATGGGAGTGTGAAAGGACTAGTGACTGTGAACTCAAAGTGGTGGAAAGTGCTAGGATAGAGAGGGATGACGGGGAATTTGGGATTAGAGACATGTATCTGGTGCTTGGCCATTTGGAAGATAGCTCGCTGGTTAAAGGGACAATAAACTTTCTGTCCCACATTGTGACTGGTGGGGCTATTTTGCAGTAGTAGGGGGAGGTCTGTGATCCGAGTGAAATTGCTCTTCGGATAGGGCAGACTCAGGACGATGGTGAGTCAGGGTTTGACATCACCCTGCCTTGCATGTGGAGCCCTTGGCTGCCAAGCTGAATTGTCCTTGAGGTCTGTTCCTCCTCTCTGCTTGGTCAGGCCATCCCCAGCCTCGGCGCTGGCATCACTATGCACCAGCTCAGGAAAACTGATCACCGGGGCACGCACACCGCTGCAGCAAATGACAGAGCTCTCTGGTAACACCAGGGCTTCGACCACCCTTATTAGACCGTCACTGTCTCCATACTGTCCTAGTCCTGACTTACCCTTACCTTAACTTGTGCCATCCTAACAGAGTCCTTCGGCTGGTGGGGAGGAGGCGTTGCTCCCCCGCACGTTCACACTGCCTGTTCAAGTGTAGAACACTTAAATACGGAGGCGCAGAAAAGTTAAATAGCAAAGCAGTTACACTAGAAACCGTGTTCCAGGGTGGGCAATTTATTCATTTAAAGTACAGCGTTAGGCCTTCAGAACATGACAAGCACAGTGCAGAAAAGTCTGATAGATGATAATTGCTCGGCTCTTTGCTAAGCAGAAATTCACTGCACAGTCTGTTAATCTTTAATTACAAGCAGTAGACTGGTATCATTCCTCTCAGCTTAGACTGATCGAGTTACTAATATTCTGAGATATTAGTTGTAGGACAAATTGTCCTACAATTGTAGGTTGTAGGACAAATTCCTTGAGTCTTGCAGTCCTGTCATTCATCTCGGGGGTGAGCAGGAAGGCTGACCAGGGATGCGTGTGTGCGTCTGTGCGCTTGATGAAGGAGGAGGAAGCCCCTCCTTGAGCCCACGCAGATCCCCCCCTGCTCTCTCACAGTCCCCCTTCCCCTGCCACGGTTCCCTTGACTCAGCAGCCCCGCTGTGACCTTGCTCACCCTTGTCTTTCCATGCAACTCTCCCACAGCCACAAAAGGGGATTTCCCCTGGTCTGCTGAGAAGCCTCGAGCTGGCTTTGGCAGGAGATTGTCATGCAGCTTTCAGATGCAGTTGTCTTAAAGACCATGGGGTGGTGCAGCCCCGCTGCCTGCCCTTTCACCCTCCCAGACATCCTCTGTAGCAGTGGGGAAAAAAAACACATAAGAAACTCTTCTGTCGAAAAAAAAATACTGCATTGCAAACTGGGGAAGATACCTAAACCATCAGTCCTCTATATGGGATGGGACTGCTCATAGGCAGAGACCAGCACCATGTGCTGAGATGTGAACGTATGTTATGGTCTGGTAGTGAGGAGCAGAAGAGGCAGAATCTGGTTAATTTGGTAAATCTAGGTAAGGTCCCTGCAAGCAGGGGTTTGCTTGGCTCTTGCCACATGATGACCTCGCTGCATGTTACAGAAAATACTTCAGCATATTATTCATGCCCCTAGCCCCCAGGAGGCAGCAGGAATCTTATGATGCTGCTGCACCAGCCCCATCTTTGCAAGGTTAAGCCCTGGGCTCCAGTGATGCAGGAGGTGTCTGTAGCTGCCACCACCAGGTTCCTGGCTGAGCTCTGGAGATGGGGCTGCCCCTGCCTTTGGCAGCAGACGGGTACAGTGCACTGCCCTGTCGTCGCAGTTATGGCCATGCCAGGTGCTATGGCTGTGCTAACGCTATTCAGCCCCACAGGACTGCAGAGAAAGCAACAGGGGAAGGGAGGAGTCCTGAGATCCCTGCAGGGAGGTTATGGTATGTGCCTGCACAGAGACAGATGTCAAAGGGCACCCTCATCGCGCACACAGTTCAATTCCAGCAGATACGTCTGAAGGGCTGTTTGGAGATCAAAAGGACAGTCTTTGAGCAGAACCAGTTGCAGGTGGGTGGCTCACTGGAGCTACGTGACGGGCCAGCCTGTGACTTGCATGCAGCTCCGACAGCCCCTAGGCAGCTGGCTGGAGGAAACATAGACAGCTGGCTGGAGGAAATTCAGAGTGTTTCTGAGGTGCAAGATTGGCACCTTTGACAGAAAAAAACCCCCAAAGGATACTGACAGGGAAAGAGTACAGAGGCCAAGTGATGCTAGTCTGGAGCAGGGAAATCGGGTGAAATAAAAGCCTGAGGACAAAGGTTAAGAAGTGCAGGATGTGGGCTGGCGGCAGTAGTGGGGTGTATGAGAGGGCACAACTCCCTGCAGGTCTCTGGAGATCAAGGGGGCTGAGCACAAGCACTGGAGATGTGCAAGAGTGGCTGCAGATAGTTGCCCACGTTGACCCTGTGAGATACTGAGCCTGGCCAGGGCTTCACAGAGCGTCTGGCAGGAACAGTGACGAGGTGGGGGGGACAGCGCGGGTCAGAGCATTGCAGGAGGGTTTCCCCCTTGCTGCAGACTGCCTTGTGCTGCCCTTTCTCCACCCTGGGGCTGCAACTGCCCTGGCACCTAATGTCGTGTTGCCGGAGACGAAGAGTGGTCCCCACCAGGTGTCCCACAGCCTGTCCCAAGTTCATGGCCATGAACCGAGCGAGAAGGGGCAATCTCTCTTCCAACCTGCTCCTGCCATTGGTGACAGAGAGGACAAATGCCACAACCAAGCTTAACACCCCTCGCCCCCCCACAAGAGACGCCTGTGCCATGGCATGGGTTGTCCCTGGGCAGCTCAGCCTGTGCGGGCTGGGGAGGCGTGCAGCAGCATCAGCGCTACCCATGAGGCTCTTGCATCATCTCTGCCACCACAGGGCATCTCAAGTCCTATCGAAATATTGAGTTCGACATGTTGAAGCACAGACACTTTACATCACCCACCCAGACAATAAAACCCGGGGCAGAGTACAGCTACTCTGACAAAATGTATTTTTAAGTCCTCTGGTTCTTTCCGCAGGGTGGGAATCTTTGGGCTTGAACAGGGGGTTTGCACCATGGTAAGTGTCTCCACGCTCAGATGTAACCAGTCTAGGGAAAATGTCTTAGTGGTTTTTCTAGATTTAGGTGCTGCAGTTTCCCTTAAATCACACTCGAATGGACAAAGCAGGGTCTCTGGGCAGTAACCGCAGCGCTTTAAGAAAGGAGGGCTTAAAATGTGCCCTTTTGGCCATTGTTGCAAAGTATCTGTTGTTTCTCTTGGTCTCCGATTGCTCAGGGAAATCGCAGGATGTAGAAAATTAGATACAGATTTTTCAACACCAATGGACAGAAGCAGCAATGCAGAAGCAGCAGCACAATTTTCCTTATTTGAAAACAAGATCTGATTCGTTATGCTTAAAACCTTCCGACAAAAAAACATCTGGAGAGGGTGTTTTGGTGATTCATTTGCATGAAAACTCTATTATTACAGTATAAGCAGCTCTCCAGTTGACCGAAGTGTCTTCCAAGAAAATGTACATAGACAGGGCCAGAGTTTCTAATGGAAGGACAAGCAGAAAAAGTATTGATTTTTCTAATCCTTTCAGGCCTTCTTTAGAAACACAAATACAGCACAAATTGAANCATTAATGATTGCAAAGTATATAAAGATATTAGAAGAGAGATTTATATGGCAAGACCCAGTTTTATCACTATAACATGCGAACAGGACACTTGATTTTCCCCCAGACCAGCCAGTACCATTAAAACACCACTTTTTAATGATGATGTGGCACTATGCAATCGGTCCGCAGGGTTTCCAGACAGACTTGCTGGTGGTTTTAATTTTGGCCTAAAAATCTTCCCTGAATTGAAGTGACTTCCCAGCAGGGAAGGACAGAGGGTTCAACAGCCCCTCCCCATCCAGCTTCCCCAGGCTAATCTCCTGTTTTACCTTAAACCACAACCGCTAAGTCTCTGAAAACCGTCAAAACCTGGATGTAAGCTGAAGGTCGCCTGAACCAGCACACGGGGAGTTGGGAGGTTGTCCTCCCTAGTGCCTCTTCCCTTCTGGCCAAGGACTGGATGCGGGTGGAGGAAAGTGGATGCCTACTGCTGGGACATGCCCCGGAACACTCATTTTTCATCGATTGCAAGGGAGAAAATTTATACAGGGGAATGGGGATAGCAGAGACAAGTGCTGGGAGAAGGAGAGCTGCCTTGAAGCTCAGGGCTTCAGTGTGTTTTTCACTCTTTTGCTCAATGGGCTCCCCCCTCCCCAGTCTTGGTACTCCACATTGGGTTGGGCACCCTCCTGTCCCCATAGCAGGCATGTTACCACCCCATCCCCTCAGAATTTCTTGCCAAAGCACACTCTCTCTGCACCTCTCCGCATCCCAAATGCTCCCTGGCCAACCTTCACCCGGGAGAAGATGTAACGCTGGTTCCCACTGCAGCTGTGGCTGGCTCCATGCGGCACACTCTGATGTAGGGTGGGTGCCTCCTGCAGCATGTGGAGGTGGAATCAGGTGCCTGGGGATCACCCGTGCAGACCTAGTACCCCAGTACAGCCCAGCACCCTCCAGTGCCACATCTGTACTCCATCGCTGCACCTTCGACAGAACCCTGCCCCCACCACCACAGTGGACGCAGTGCAATTGCTCTGGTTTCCCAGGACCAGTGCAGCTGACACACAAGAGGCACACCTCATTTTGGGAGACCTACCTTCCCGACTGTGGTGTCTGCACTGGCAGGTACCCTGGGATGATGGGCCTTTGCGCTGATCCAGCAAGGGCCTTCTTACCTACAGACGTGCAGCCCTGCCTCTGTGGGCCTCTCACCTGTTCCGAGAGTTTGGTGAAGATCATGTCTTCTTTGGGCACAGTTTGATACTTTTCCAGTAGCAAATAAGGGATGATCCCAGTTATGCCTCAAGGGCAGACTGTCTCTAATTCATCTGCTGTCACACTGGGAGAGCCTGGTCAGAAAGATTTGCCAATATCCCATCCTTTACTGTCACATGTTGTTAAAACACAGCCAAGAAAGACTTCCTTGCTGCAGTGAGCCCTGCTGAGTTTGTGCATCTGCATTGATTTTTCTAGCCACCTCAGGGACATGACTTTGTGTCTGACTCCACTGTTTTCAGAGACGATGACCATCTTTGTCATCACTTGGGCATAAGCTGGGATTGTTAAACAACTCCTGTGTTAATCAAGACTTAAATCTGAGAAGCCAGGCCACTGGTTCAGGAATGTTTCAAAAGCAGTGAAGTCAGTCCTGGGAAAGACAGCTACCTTTTAGAGCTACCTCTATAAGCTCTAGGAATGGGTCAACAGGGATTTTATGAAGTTCAACACAGGCAAATGCCTGCTTCTACCGGGACACGTGGGAGACAAGTACTTGGGGAGCAACTCCCTAAAAAGACCTGGTGGACAAGAAGTTCAGCAGGAGGCAGAAGTGCGTCCGCGTCGTGAGGATGGCCAGCCACATACTGAGTTGTATTAGCAAGAAAACAGACAGAGGTCTGGGGAAGTGATTGATCCCCTTGACTCAGCACCTCTGAGACATATCTCAGCATTGTGCCCACCTTGGGGCTCCCCAGGGCGAGGGAGGTCTGACAAACTGGAGAATCTAACAGAGATGATTAGGAATGGAGACGCACGATGTTCAAGAAGATACTGAAGGAACTGGTCTTCTTCAGCCCAGCGTAAAAATGGTGTTAGGGATGATCAAACTTCTGTCTTCAACTACCTCAAAGGAGGGTCATAATGAAGATGGAGCCAGACTCATCTCACAGGTGCGCAGCAAAAGGACAAGAGGCAGCTCACACAGATTGCAATGAGGGAAACTGTGATTGCGCATCAGAAAAAACAATTGTTAACCAAGAGTACATCAGCCACTGGAGGAGGTGCCAAGAGCTGGTAAACTCTCCGTCCTTGGAGATTTCCAAAACTTGACTGGAGAAGACCTTGCTAGGTCTGTTCTAGCTTTGGAGTTAGCCCTGCTTCGTGTAGAAGGTTGTACGAGGTGACTTCCAGAGATCCCTGCAAGTCTAAGTCTTTTTCTGTGATTATATTATGAGATCTAAATGCCATAAGCATGGGAAATCCAGGTGTATGACTGGTTCTTTATTAAATCCAAAATCATTTGTATATATATGGCACCAGGCATTCCATTCTGCCTTGATGGCAGGTGATAACTGCAAGAGTAAACAAAGCATATGAAGGAGTATAACATAATTTAGTTTGGTAGGGATCAGAAGTCCTGAATTGGAGTAACGTGATTTTTCAGGAATGCTTTTGGTTTTTAACCCTCTGTGGGGCAGAGTTGAAGCTCTGTGAGATGCATAACTGCACCACTCAAAGACGAGGCTGCAATGAGCATTCACCCAGCCCCATAGACCTCCTTGATATCTCTGCATACAAATGAGCCTCGTGGAGTCGTACTCAGTACAGAACTGAAAAAGGCTAGTCAAGGCACGTAGCCAGGTGGCATCTAGTGCCCAAATTGGGGTGGATGAGACAGTTTGCAAAGGCTCTCTGACGAAAGGAGCGCTGTTCATCATTACTGGCTTTCAATAGTGCAGTCCCTTTGACTTTAAAAGAAATGAGGGTTAGGAGGGACGTGTAATATTCTCTGAAGGCAACACATCCTCTACACTGCAGAAGGAGTATGGCCTAGAAAAGGATGCAAAGGAAGGAGACAGTGCAATAAGGTGTTAACAGATGGGTAGAAAGTATGTGCTAACAGGAACAGAAGAGTGAGCAATCCAGATCATCTGATACCTTAACTCCATTCTTTTCCCGCAGCATTTTACATTATGTGCCCTATACAGACCTGTGTGACTCCAGATCTATTTTGATGCCTTTTCAAGGTGAAGTACTTCAGTATTTCAAGGAGATGTATTTCAGGTAGTCCCATTTAGGAGGAAGACATTTCTCAAATGCACGTAGTGTGCTGAAAAGCCAATGGCTAAATGTAGCTGGCTAAGGCAGAAGCCATCAAAGTCCGGAATTTCCTGAGAACTCCCCTTCCCTCTCAGACCCATAGCTGACATTAGCTGGCCTCCTCCGTACTGATCCTGAGGTTCTCCTTTCCCAAGTCTTCCCATTCCCACCTTTGGCAGGGCCCACCCAGAAGAGCCCCTCCACAGTCTGTCCATTGGCAGGCACAGAAGGGAAATGCTTCAAAGGAGTGTATCAAAAGCGATGGTTCCCCACATTGACCACTGAATAGTTATGCTAGGCACGTACCTCCAGCCTGTCACCACCATTTCTACCGTCAATGAACCCCTGTGGGTGAGCTCCTCGCCCACTTCACATTTCCTCTACAACCCCCCATCTTTCCCAGCTTCCTTACTAATTTTCTACTTTAACAAAAATTTTAGTGAACTCCATACAGAGGATGTTTACCATAAAACCAAATAGTGGATGTGTCAGGTTCAGCCAAAGGTTTATTTCCCTGAGATGCTCTCTCTGCCAAATGCAGATATCAGCAGATGGGCAGCAGATGGGCCATGGTATGGAAAGGAACAGAGAGATGCCTTCATTCTGGGCTTTCTCCTGAAGTTACTGGGAGACAAAATAGAGCTCCTGGGGATTTCTGCATGAATGGTGCCTGCTACCTGCTTCCTCTGGCACTGGGGCTGCTGGCAACAACAGGAGCATCCATCACCAATGTCTAGAGGAAGATGGATCCTACCGCAGTGAATCAATATAATTTTCATGACTGTTACTGCAGGGACCAACCTTGTTATCCTGGTCACCGTCTCCTCTGCTGACAGCCTCAAGTGTCTCCTGTACTGGAGAGGATGTGGTGGGACGCAAGGACGCATAGCTGCGCTGTCAACACTGTAGAGCAGAGCAGTCCACCTCACTGCCAGGACAGCTGGGACCTCTCTGGCTTTCACCCAACTGCACAGAAAAAGGCTTCAGGGTGGGGAAGGGAAAGCAACGCCCCCTCCATCCACTCTTGGCCTTTACTATCCCTGTTTTTCCCTTCGTCTTCTCCATCCTCTGCCCTACAGAGGAGGCTCATTGCATCTTAAAAGGGGAGATACATTGATCCTCATGGATCCCTTCCAACTTGAGATAGTCTGTGATTACATCCCCTAGTCCCTCACGCAGTTCCTTTTCCCGTGATCTCATCCCTCATTTCCCCTGAGAGAAATTATTTGTTCTTTCTCGTCAGCCCCCATAACCCTTCCGTCACTGACAGCAGAGCCAGCGGAGCAGTGTCCCCCTTTTTAATTTCCATCACACTGTTACAACCACACACCTGTGAATCCCTCTGAAATGTCACCCCTTTTGTCCGCCACAAGTTGCTCTTTCCTTGCAAAGTGCCAGTCCTGCCCTGAACACACACAAGGCTGTCCTGCCATGGGCAGGGAGAAAAGGAAGGAGGGGAGCGAAATTCCATTTCAGAATCAGTCTCCCTTAACAGGGAGACCTCCTTGACCCTGAACACCAAGCCCACTTAATAAAGGTAGACCCAGGAAGGGACCTCACTGCCTCACCTCAGGACCCATCATTGTCTCTAAGGCAGCAGGAAGAAATAAAAGAAAACCACAGCTCACCACAATGTGTGTTGCAGCCCTTTCTCCTTGCTAGTCCCCTTTGGGCAGAGCTTCCTAGCCAAGAGATGGTGGAGAAGGGCTTCCTGGGGAGTTGTCTTCATCATTCTCACATACCTGGAAAACCCTGGTGGTCAGATGTCCCTCAGCTCTCTCCCCTCTTTCCTACCACCGTTTCCCTTTTTCCTCCTGCATCCATGCTCAGGTGTTTGTCTCCCTACAGGGACTCCCACCTGCCATGGGGTAGACCCCCATGCCACGCCTCAGACTGTTGTCTCGAAGCAGTGGGAAGACTCCAAGGGCACCCTGGCTGCATGCACCGAGACTTAAACCTCCCCCCACCCGGTATGGGGTCCTTAGCCCCTCCCCATCCCTAGCCCCCAAATACCATATACCACCACTCAGCAGACACCGAGAACTCCACCGCCAGCCCAGTCCCCTGACCTCCATCAATGCCTCCAAGATTATCATTCTCCTTCATCATTAGTGATCCTCTGGAAGTGTCTTTGTGTCCCCTTGGGCTGAGTGTTTGGTTGGATCATGTCTGGGATGATGCTGTGCCAGGGATTTACTCCTCTTGTTAATGGGGTTGCAAAGCCCAACACAAAGGCCACAATGTTATTTAGGACAAGCAGCGCATTAAGATGGGATGGAGCGTCCTTGAGACTCTGCACCAAGATGTGGGCAAGATGTCCAGTCTTCTGACATATTTAGAGGACTTTCATAGTTGGGGAGTTCTCCAAGGGAGGGTGCTCTCCTGGTTACCTTAACCAAAGACATGGGGCAGAAGGAACAAGCCACCACATGTGGCATCTCCAGAGCCACCCGTAACATATTCCTGATACCTCCACGGTAGTGTTCAGAGAGCCAGAAGGGAGCCTTGACTCATCTAAGATGTCTCCTGGCACCAGCGCTGCAGTATGCTCTGGATTTGGCTCCAAATGCCTCTCAGCAGGGAGAACAAGAGATCGGCTCTCTTCAAAGCACATCATGAGACTCGCCCACCTGTGCAAAGCATTTTGGACTCCTTGTACTCATGGCACTGTTTTTAGTATTTAATGAATGAGCCTTACAGGCAGGAAGACTGTTTGCCTCCATTTGAGGGATCCAGTTTTCTTTTCCTGTCTTTCTTGAAATGTTTTTCATCAGTGCAGATCTACAAGCTAATTGGGTTCACTGGTACTCCCAAAGCAAGCAAAAAAAAAGTCCTAAAAGTCTAAAGGAGGACAATGTTCTTTGAGATGTCTCCACTGAAACAATGCAGAAACAATGCAGGAACACACTCTATGTTAGAAACACTGCTTGGTGTTTTAAGTAATTTAAAAATACAAATTTAGATCACTATATTGGAATTAGAGCTTAACAGTTAGACGCTTTAGTCTGTATTTCCTTTGGCAAAGGTGGAAGCTTTGGAGTGGCAGAAAGTCCCCGGAGAAGTTAAGCTAAAATGATAATAAAAATGTGGAATAGTGAAATGGACTCTTTGGGCAGACCAGAAAATATTCCAGTTGACCTGAAGTGTTTACTTTTGAAGAATTTGTAACTAATTAAAAAACAATAATGGGCTGGTTTCCTACAAATGCTTAATAGTGCAGGTCTTCAGGAGAGACTGTGGTCTCCGTTTCTTCATGAGAGGATGTCAATTTTTTTCATCTCAGGAAAGACAGAGGCACTCCTCATCTCCTAGGAGAAGCAATTTCCGTAGAGTTCCTATTTGAAACAGTAGTTTTCCATTTCTGCTACCAGAAATTTTCCTGAGCTCGCAGAGCTTGTTGGTCAGCTACTTTTACAACCAGGGTGTTCTCGCAGGGCATCCTTCTGTGAATGTATTTCAGTAAGTGTCTTTTGGGGAAGGAGATAAGAAAACCTGTCACTTTCTCATGGAAGAGAGGTAAACTGTATTTTTGATACTGGCATATTCAAGCTGAGCTTCGATGTAAGCCCTCTTCGTAAATCAGATGTTTGTCTGTGAACACTGAAGTTCTCTGCCTATGGATGACATCAGCATGTTGCAGGAGACAGAGGTTGCTAGGCAGTTTGTAAAATACTCGATATTAGGCATGCAAAGCCTCAGCCACTTATTGAAGGACACAGGGCTTTCCTTCCTGGCCCACCTTAGCAGAGTCTGATGACAGTTTCTCAAATAGAAAGGTCTGTTCTTGGCATGGCTGCTTTGGTTGCACCATGGTGAGTCCATCAGTATGTGCTCTTCCTCTTCCTCTTCCTCCTCTTCCTCTTCCTCTTCTTCTTCTTCTTCTTCTTCTTCTTCTTCTCAGATACAGAAGCCACAAACAAGTCAAAAGTGTTAATAGCTCATGTGAAATGGTCACCATAGCTGTGCTTCTACTGGGCTCTACTCCACTGTCTTCTGCCTCCTGCTAGAGCCATTGCTTCCCACAGGGCAGTGAGCAAAGCTTAAATCCTCCATGCCAGGCTTTATCCACTTCCCATGTTGGAGTGTTTATTCTCTCTAGATCTGACCTGTTGGGCTCCCAGAGCACAGGACAGGCTTCACATCAACAGTGGGCTCACAGGAATGGTAGGAGACATGTGCCACACATGGTGGAGTTTGCAGTCCTTATTTTTCAATTCAAAATCTGACAGAACATCTCCCAGAGATGAGATGGGAAGGAAGTCTCATTTGTGCACCCTGTCAAGACCAGGACATGAAAAAGGTACTACATTTCCATCATGACAGGGGCTGGGCAAAGTCAGGTATGACTGGCAGTGGGCATGTAAGTGGTTAAGGTGATACAGACCTATAGGTTTGTGTACTGATTTAGGGCACCTAAACATTAAGAGTAATTTAGCACTAAGTTAGCACTAAAAATCCACCCTGAATCTGATGAACTACTGCGAGTTCCTTCAGGATGCTAAGAAGTTGTTACCAGGACCAAGCAAGCTCACTTTCTGTGGATGGTCTGGAATTATGGCTGCTCCTTACTGTAGGAAATCAGGTCATACGTCTCAGTAGCTACATGCAGTTAGTCTGAATCCTTACTGCGGGTATCCGAGTTTGACATGTTGGTCTAACTCTTTTGTTCAGAGACAACAAGGAAGACTATAAGCCAGGAACAGCAAGTTGTGTAGGGCTTTTCTTATCCATACTCAAGCTTCCAAGCTCAATTTCCATATCCGAGCTGTCAACGTAAGTTACCTGCACTAGTGACTTTATTTTCTTCTCTCATTTAAAGCTGGATATACCTCATATAATCCTATACACTGATCCTTTTCTGAAATCTTCTGTCCTCTATATGCCTTGCACAATCCTGTTTATTCCAAGTGGTTCTCTATAGCTTGAATATATTTCATAGCAATTTCCAGCAATATAGGAAAATATTTTTTTTTGGCAGTAAGTTCTCACAGTCTTTTCCTGGAAAAGCTCTGGCATCCCACACCTTGGTGAAGAGCCAGTAAGTTCAGTCAGAAGTTTTGTATCATGCTAAGTGGTGGCTCTGGGGAAGTTTGATCCTCTCTGATCTACTTGATCTTCCCACAGCTCCTTGCCTTGCCAGGTAGTGTGTTCACACACCAGGTACTCCGGCTTAACAGCAGCCAAGAGGCAATGGGCACAAGTTGCAGGAAGGGAAAGCCTGAATGGACAGAACCAAGAACAGACTTTACTTGGAGTGGCCAAACACAAGTGCAGAAGCCCACAGAGATTGTGGGGGCTCCTGCAATGGAGGTTTTCAAAACTTGACTGGGTCCTTAGTGACCTTCTCTTTCTTCCAAGCTAGTCCCACTTGAAGCATCTATCTCCTTGGTGGACAGTGGACCCATATTGTAGTCTTGTTTCCAGCTCTGTCTCTGGCTCCATCTCCTTTTGTTCCTGACTGGACTCCAGGGATGGACCTTGGATATAGATCACCACTTGCCATGTCTGTCACAGAGGACCCAGTTACCAGTATCCTGCTCTGCCCACTGCGTTCAGACCCTGTGAGATTTCAGTATGTTGGTGAGAGGATGGCCTGTGCTGCGGCCACCCTCAGCTCCTGGCACACCAGCCTTCAGAAAGCAGCATCTTCTCAAAACCTGCAGGCAAGCAGGCAGACATGACTTATGAAATCTGGTCAAGTGCCTATCTCAGATGTTGGAACAGAAACAGAAAACTCCCATCGCTGCCAAACTCTGTTAGCTCAAATGGCAGGTGTCCGTGTCAAAAAGATAAACCTCTGCAGATCACGATTTCTTCTTTTTTTTTTTTCAGGTTGCTTTTTTGAAATGTGTAGGATATTATATTCTAGATAAACTGCATTGAAAGAATATCTGGATTTAGATACCTAAGCAAGTTTTCTGCAGAGATAGTAGAAATCCCTAGTATTTTGAATGTGAACAAATGAACTTTCTTCCCTCTAGACAGCTCCTGATGCCTCCTTGAGTCATCAGCACTCTGGAGATTATCTTTGGGTTCTTGCTTCCCTTGTACCACCACAAAAAAAAAGCCTTTCTAAGCAAAAAAACCTTTATTGTACATGCTTTGTACCAGTCCTTGCAATAACGCTTCATTTGATTCTGGTTCCCCAGGCAGCCAAGAAGTTGAAGAGAAGGCTGGGGTCAGTTTTTGATCTGCGGGTCCTACAGATAGCTAAAGCTGCCCATGACTGGGCATGGGTTAACACTGGCTCTGGGTGCTCAGGTAGGGCAAATCTTTTTTTCTGCATTTAAAATGATTTGCATCAACCTAGAGATGTAGGAAAAAGGATAATGCTTAAATATTCTAGAACTATAGTAAAAGAAATCAAGGCTTTACTAGGAAAAATTGCCTACCAGTTTTCTCAAATATTTTAAACACATTTTGAACATATGAAACTGTTGCCCACTCCTAGTCATTGAAACATATGGATTCTGCCCATTTATCCAGATGCTTTTGTCAAGTACAATTCACTGGACTGGGGGCAGTATCTAGGATGGTACAGAGGAGATAGGCCCCAAAAAGAAATTTCCAAAGCAGTGACCGCTGCTGGTGGTGTTGGGGTGGATCTTTTGAGGGCAGTTTTCAAATCTGATTCATCACATTTCTCATCAAAAAGTGGTTGTGCAAGGGATCTCCAGGATCAACCGTTCAATCCCAGAACTCACAGATGACAGTGTTGCATCCTCCTCTTCGTCAAACTCTTGATCTAGCTGTGCTGGTTATTCCTGTCTACCCCGCAGTGAGGCGGTTCCGGGCATTCGCTGATCTCATGGAAGGGCACATTTGATTTCTAGTGTAAATCTGTTTATAAGCTACAAACACCTAGGTTTTGAGCTTAAACCCATGAGGTCAAACTCATGAGTTTTGAGTCATCTTTGTCCTTTAGGTAAGGTAACTCAGCCTTTCGCTGCTGTACTCAAAAGAAGAACCATGATCCAGCTGCTGCTCTCTCCCTTTTTGGGGCACCATTATTCCCAGGGCTGCGATGGCTCTCTTGAAGCACAGGAAGAACTGTGACTGCTTTTTCCTAAGTGCTGCACGACGCTGTTCTTCCCGCTGGCACTGCTGCACGAGACATTCCTGGTTTCATCTCGTCTTCAGTCTCGCTCGTGGTCTGGCCTTCATCTTCCTGTCTCAGAATGTTCTCTTTCATTTCCTGTGGGAGGAAGAGACTAGTCCATTCCTGTATGAGGAAGAATCAGATATAAGTTTATTGAATACTGTTTGCTTACAGATTGCAAGCAAGATGGATTTTAAGGAGAGAAAAGTGCCCAGTGTTTCAGCCAAAAGCCTTGGCTCCATAAAAAAAGGTAAGAGCCCGTGTTGGCGATGCTGTCATGAATTAAAAACCTCCAGTATCTGCTCCTAATGCACTCTCTGTGAAGCTGCCTGTTCGTTTTGTACAATAGAAGTACTTGTTCTGCTGCCAGACTGGAAGAAGATAATGCATTATGACTAGCGGATAGACAGTTTGTCTTTAGAACAGCTTGAAGTAACTTGCCAAGACTGCCTTGTTATATCACCTTTCTAGCATTTCCCAGCCTTCAGGCAATACCTCGCTCTTCCCCTTATACTGCACAGCAGGACGTGGAAAATCAATCATGCATTTCTCAAAAAACCCACTTTGAGAGACTGAGCCCTAAGAGCAAACTCTCATCAAGGTCTCTGTAATTCACAGACTTCGAGACTAGAAAAAAAGTGGTGAAAATTTGTTTTCACTTGACAGCAAAACCAGCAAATGTCCTGTTGCCTCAGCTTGATGGGCTCTCTCCTGAACAGACATGGTCAAAGGAAAAGCCAAGCATGGTGAGGACCCATAGATAACATGGGGTTGTTCACTCGCTTTCAGTGCAAGGGTGTCTCTGGAGAGGAGGTTTGTGACGCTGCTGCCCACACAGCCTCCTTGCACAGGGTTTTTCTCAGAGAACTGGAGTCGTGTTTAGCCAACAATTAATTTTCTCTTTCTTGCCAGACCTGGACCATGATTTGTGATTCAGGGTGGGCAGATGGACACGAGGCCCGCAGGGTAAGTACCAACCAGATTCTGCTTATTTTCAGCTTTTCCTGTTGGGAGCGTCCTTTGGCTGTCTGCAGGGTGTTACTTGTCTGGATTTGTCAGAGGGGAGGACTGTGCAGCACCCTCAGTGTAAACACACGGCTCTGCACTGGGATCTGCCTCTGACTCCTTCACCAGCGAAGGAGCTTTCCCCGTCACTCCTTTTTTGGCTGCCTGGGTTGCTTTCTGGAACGCATCGGGAGTATTTCTCTGCAAGGGGGAGAGATAGTATCTCCATCTTATCCTGAGGGAGGAAAGCAGCCTTGGAAGGTGAAGGATGCCATCTGCTTTGGCGTATGAGAGGTGCTGCCTCCCTGCTGGTTGGGAGGCACAGAGGCACCTAAACTGGGTGCCAGGTGTCTGGCTTCCACACAACCTTTCTTCCAGTCCAGGCATTATTTTAGTGCACAGAGAAGCCTAAAACATCAAGAGTCTGAATACAAGAAGATGAAAGTGGCATTAAGGGCCACTAGCTAATAAGATCTTTGGCAAACACAAGCATTGTTTATTTGGGGGAATAAGTACAAGAAACACAGCACAGAGAGAGTAATCTCACCCCATATATCCTTTCCAAGCTTCTGGCAGTAAGTGCTTTGAGAACGCCCTGAACAAAGGACAAAATTCAGCTACAGAATTTATTGACATTTAATGGAAATTTTTTGCCTTGAAATTTAGTTTTTTTCTTTTTCTGGGGCAGTAAGTTTTACAACTAAATTGATAAAGTGTCCCCTGTTTCTGGTCTTAAGCCCATTACCAAGTAACTTTACTCAAAGGCCTCTAGTCTTTGAATTACTTAGAAGCTAAGCAATTGTTTCCCTGTTGTCTTCTCTGCATTTGTGGTCTTCTACTCAATCTTCCAACATGATGGCTCCTAGTCTGTTTAGTCTCCTCTCACTGCAAAACTATTGTCTATCTGATCTTTTGTCCCTCCTTTCAAAGACCTTGTACCCGTTTGAAATAGGAGCACCAGACCTCCTTCCAGCATCAAAGGTGCGTGCTCACAAGAGCTGATGACATGTGTATCATCACTTGCATTTTGTTCTCTGTTCTACTAGCAATTCCATAATTTGATTTTGAGCTATAGCTGAGCACAAAGCTCCTTTTCTGCAGAAAACTGCCCTTGCAAACTAAGTGTAAGTAGGCAATTTGTCTCCATGGCAGATCTTCAGAATTGTCACTTCTGCATCCACAGCCAGTGAAATTCAAGTGCTGTTTTCATCACCTGTCACTCTGTGTTGTGATGTGCTCTGGCAGTGTTTCTCAGCATGCCTCCCTGGGATTGCCATCAGTTACTCGGCATCACCAGCAGGTTTTCTCACGTTGTTTGTAAGCCCTTCCTTTCTCCCAACATAAACTTTATGCGACTTATGACAAGATGCTGCTGGGGAGGAGGCCCAAGCAGTAGCAGAGTAACTTCCGAATTTTTGTATATGCTTGGGAAAATTATTAAATCTACTCTTTCAAACCAGGAATAATGTAATAAAAATGATGTAAGAGGCAAGCCAGGACTATGGGTCACAGAGCTGGCTGAGCAAATCAACTGCGTGGAGACTGAATGGGTCTTGGAGGTCTTGTGCTCCTATTTGTGATCTGAGGGATTTATCAAGGGATTTGAGTGAGGGATTTACGCCTTTCCATCAAAGTTAGCATGTAAATTAAGCAGTACAACTTGTGCCAAGTGTCTTTCCTTTATTTTGGCAGTCTCCCTGTGTTGAACATCGAACGGTGAGCCACCACCCAATCATAGTGGCCCATGTCCTGACCATCAAACGCTCCACCCAGTGTTACGGAAGCCAGATCAAAGTTGTAAGGATGCGTATTTTGTCACCCAGAACGGTACTGCCCTGCGTGTCCCATGCTGCATATATACACTGCTCTGCTTCGTAATGCTGATACGCACTTGAGCTCGGCATGCTTTGTCAGCTGAAATGCAGCAGGACTGAGCAGCAAGCTGTGGAAGACTGTCACACATGCCCTCACGACAAATTTAGCTGCTTGATGAAACAAGGAAAGGTACAGCAACAAAGTGCATTTGAACCCCTCATGTCATCAGGGATGATGGCATTAACAGACGCACTAATTATTGACAATTTGTCAGGGACAACGGTACTAGGAGTCATATTAATTAATGGTAAGACCAGCATTTCCACACTCTGTCCTCTTCTTCTGACAAGTGACAAAAGCTTCTGTACTAATCAAGACATTCTCCTAACGTGACCCAGGTACTGGTCAGACACTGGTCCACACGGTGGCATGCTCTCCCCTCTCACACCAGCAGTACATCTGGGGCAGCAACGCTCATTCTCTGCCCACCATCTGCCAGTATTTGTTTCAATTGGTTTCTCGTTTTCCTGACAATGCCTATTATTAGCAGCGTAGCATTTCAGGAGGACATAATTAGCAATGCAGTCTTTGTGGGAACATTTGACTGAAGGACGGGCTGAGGCTGAAGCCCTGTGGTTCAGGATTCAGGACGTTATTCACCTCTCAAACTCCTAGTGAGAAGTAGGGACCTCTTCTCCCTGCAATCTACCTTGACACAGGACTTTGGACACGTTCTTAAACTTATAATGTCAGGAAATGTTCCAGCTGTTCCAAGAGTTGCATCACTCCAGGCAATCCGGGGTGCCACTGAGTGGAGCTGGGCTACTCCCCCTCCCTCCTGCTGCCTCCCCCCCCAGCACTGCTGCTCTTCCCACCCCTGGGGAGCCAGGGCAGGCAGCTGAACTGGCAGAGACGTAAGCTTATGCAAAAGACTGGACCATTTTCTGCAGGTTGGGCTCCTGCTTTGTCTCATGGCAGGAGCAGACCGATACCAGAGCTGATGCAAAGAGAGATGCAGTGTCTGTGGTGGTGGCACGAGGTTCATAGAATCATAGAATCTTCATGGTTGGAAAGGACCTTTGAGGTCATCGAGTCCAACCATATACACACACAAAAAACCCAACCCAAACCAAAAACCAACAAACAACCTACAACCTCTGCCACTAGAGCATGCCCTGAAGTGCCACATCCAGACGTTTCTTCAACACCTCTAGGGATGGTGACTCAACCCCCTCCCTGGGCAGGCTCTTCCAGTGCCTGACCACTCTGTCAGTCACGTCATTCCTCCTGATATCTAACCTAAACCTCCGCTGCCGCAGCTTCAGACCATTTCCTCTGGTCCCATCATTATATGCTACTTTATATGAAAACAGTACATTCTCGGTTGAGCACTCATGTTTCACATTCTGCATCCTTTTCCATTTTGCTCTTGCAAGGTTACAATGTTCTTGTTTTGGTGATGTAAATACCCACCAAAAGCACTAATTTATCTGGCTCTAATGAGTACTGGGCGGCTGAAAATTTGGGATTGCATTTGAAACGCTAGCAAAAACGACTGTCAGTTTATTCACAAACTGTAAAGGACAGTTTAATAGATCATGGAATCATGGGATAATATAGGGTGGAAGGAGCTGTAAGGAACCAGTTGTAACAGTTTACTGAGGACTCTTTCCAGTTGGGACCTTTTGAGAGGCCAGTTCATCTATGTGTCCATTCACTCAAATGACAGAGGAAGCCTTTCACATATCCAAGCCAAAATTGGTGATTTCTGACTCTACAATCTTCAGCCTAAAATTAAAAGCATATATTTAACTGTAATTTCTATTATCAAAATACTCCAGATGAGAAATCTTTCCATAGAAAATCCATTATGTCACTTACTGAAGCCATTTGAGGACTCCTCTGAATATGGTTGCAAAGTCCCAAGAAAGAAATTAATGGCTCCACCAAGGACACTATCAGGCACCCTATTTTCTGAGAGTCAAGTGCAATATATTGCCTCAGTGAGGATGTGAATAGGAAGATCTGCAGGCAAAGAGGAGGGGAAGGATGCCTGTGCTACCAGGAAGGAATACGACTGTTTGCTGATGGAGGCAGCGAGTGGCTAAACAGGCCATCAGTTCTTTCACAGAGCTCTATGTATCAGACGAACCGTGCTTTGCAAAGGAAGGTAGCACCAACTCCTGCCTTTGGGGGCAGCTTGGATGTCATCCCCAGAATAACCCCAATGGAGTTTCACCCAGGTTCGAGTGGCAGATCAGTCTCCAGCCAGGTCCCCCTGGCTGATAACATCTCCCGGAGATGTTCTGGGCAGAAGCACTCAAGGATCCTACCGTCTCCAGAACTGCAGTTATTCCCTCCATCCAGTCCTTCATTTCATATGATCCTCTTCTGTTTCTGCCTTCTTCAGCTGATTTACCTTGCTACAGCAAGAAAACACATTTCTAGTCTTACAGAGCTACCCTAGCAATTTTACTAACTGGCAGCTCTGCAGGACTACTGAAACCAGCTGGGCTTTGCTCGTTAGTCTGCAACCCTTTGGGCTCCCCTGAGGGCAGACAGTGTAGCATGTTAATGGTGTTGTGCCTCCAGCCATCGCTCCGTGCAAACAAGCTTCAATCTGTAGTGTCCTAAGCATCTATAACACAAATGCCAACAGCTCAACAACAGCTTCACATAGTTCTCCAAGAGGAGATGATGTATGCTCTACCCGTGCTTCCATCTCTGCCTGGTGTTCAGGTACCCGCTCTGTCTGCCTTTCCACAACTTTACACAACTGCACGCCAACTGCCGAGTTACAGCCGAGGCAATATATGTTGCAACCATTTTAAATAACAAAACTATAGGAACATGACATGAAAGGCCTTTCCTTTACTGCTTTTCCAGCACTAATAGTGGTTTTGGTATTTTCTTTGCTGAGAACATCACTGTCACCAACTGTTGTCCCCAGAGCAACTCTAAATGTCAAGAAAAGGCCCCCAGGTTCCTGCTGAGGGAAACTACAAAGCCAGGAACAGCGGGTTAGTGCTTGTACCTTTGCAGTGGCTTTAACTCAGATCTGAAAGTGCTCTCCATGTGTTTTCTACATGATCAATGGAGGGAACGAGAATCAGAGTGGGATTACCTTGACTCACTTTTTATTTTTTGAGCTATAAAACACGGGCTACACGCCGAGGCTTTAAAAGAGGCAGCTGTAAATAGAAGTGATAAGGGAACACAGCAGACCGATGACAGTCTTGCTTTTCACTTACAACAAGGCAAAACTTGCTGGAATGTGTAAATAGTTGCTCCAGAACCAAGTGCTTGGAAGTCACCTGTCATCATCTATTAGAGACACATGGTAAACGCTGATGCAAAGGGTAAAGGCTGCTTTGAATCAAATAGCAAAACTCCTCAGAAGCCCTGCTGGCAACACCAGTAGTGGATCAGGGCATTTTCCAAGCTGGCAAAGAGGCTTTTGCCCTCTGGGGATGAGTGAAGTGTAAACAGACAATGAAAAAGTTGAGCCTAGGCAACTTTATATTATTAGAGATTTGTAACAGAAATGTCTTGGTGCCTGTGAGCACAGGTGTGAGAGTGAGACTATGGAGGGTCAACTTGAAAATCTAAACAAAATAAAAATCCCCTCCCCCAAAAAGATCTCAAGCTGAGTTTTGTCACATCAGTCTCCAATGCGAGAAAACCATATTACTCGGCAACAGGAAAATCAGAGCCAGTACAGCCAATGTCCTGGGTGGGAGCACCGTGCTGGTGGGACTGCGTGGCAGGGCTGGGAAATAGCAGCTATTTCTTGGCTACAATAGAAAGTTTATCAGACCATCTGAGAGAGCTGGTGATGATCTGGAGTCTGGGGGATGCCCCTCCATCCAGCCAGAGGAGATGGGATGTTACTTCTCCTGTCTTTCTGAACATCTTCCCTGCACACCAAGAGATCATTCATGAAACACCTCTTGTGCTGGTCTCCTGTGGCTGGTGGGTAAATCTCTGCAGGTACAGGCCTCTTGTGCTTCTGACAGCAGAATTTCTTGGCACTCATGGATGGCACAGAGCAAATCTTGTGGTCTCCTGTTCTGTGCGTAGAGGGGCTCCAAGACACGCCGTTCTGGGCAGTGGCATGAGGTGCGTAACAGGGTCTTTCCTTTCCCAGTATGAGTTTGAGTTTGTGCTGTTTCCCCTGCATCAGGGCTCAGACTGTACACTTAAAATGGAAAATTAAGCAGAAAATTCTTGCAGCTTCTGAAACAGAGATAAACGGTTCCCTTGGAACAGAGCCTCAGCATGACAAGTGATTTTTTTCTGACATTTTGAAACAGAAGCGGTTCTTTTTGACATTTTCAGAATGATGGCTTTTTGCCCCATTTTTTTGCATTGAAATGATACTTCTAATTAAAAATCAATCTGAGTGGAAAGCAAATTGTGTCAACAGAAGTGGGCAAACAATCCCCCTCCCCCCATCCACCTGTGCATCCTTCCCACCCCACCACTCCTGCGGAAGGCAAATACGGTATTACAGATCAAAGAGAATATTTTCTGTTGGTCTCAAAAGAAACATTTCTGGTTTTCCACGCTGCTGAAACTAGAATATCTGCATTCCCCCCTGTGCAGGAGCAGATGTTTCTGAGAAAGGTGAAGGAATCTATTTATAGCAGCGTTACCCCAGCCATACAGATCAAATCATGTGCCTTTGGGATGAACCCCAAAAGTGAGAGGATCTCTAAAGAGGAATACGCAACTTACACCCATAGGCTGCACACAGCTGCATCTAGAGATCCCGGGAGGGTTTCAGGGCTCTAGAGCTTCCATTTCTCCAAACTGGTCCTCTCCCTACAGCCCTGTACATTTGGGTATATTGCTCTCTAATCCACAGAAGGAGCATGAGCCAGCAGTGTGGCCAAGAAGGCCAACAGCATTCTGGCTGGTATCAGGAACAGCATGGCCAGCAGGAGCAGGGAAGTGATGGTGCCTCTGTACTGGGCACTGGTGAGGCCTCACCTCGAGTGCTGTGTTCAGTTCTGGGCCCCGCTGTACAAGAGGGACATTGAGGTGCTGGAGCGTGTCCAGAGGAGGGCTACCAGGCTGGTGAGGGGTCTGGAGAGCAGGTCAGATGAGGAGAGGCTGAGGGAGCTGGGCATGTTCAGCTTGGAGAAGAGGAGGCTGAGGGGAGACCTCATTGCCCTCTACAGCTCCCTGAAAGGAGGGTGGAGAGAGGTGGGGGTTGGCCTCTTCTCCCAGGTGAAGAATGACGGGACCAGAGGAAATGGTCTGAAGTTGTTGCAGGGGAGGTTTAGGTTAGATATTAGGAGGAATGACTTGACTGAAAGAGTGGTCAGGCACTGGAACAGCCTGCCCAGGGAGGGGGTTGAGTCACCATCCCTAGAGGTGTTTAAGAAACGTCTGGATGTGGCACTTCAGGGCATGCTCTAGTGGCAGAGACTGTAGGGGTTTGGGTTTTTTGTGTGTGTATATGGTTGGACTCGATGACCTCAAAGGTCCTTTCCAACCATGAAGATTCTATGATTCTATGCACCACACGCAACTGTTCGTACGTGCCTGCTGCAAATTTTCTCATTTCTACCTTGGCCCTGGTTCCAGGGACAGTGTGACACTTGGGGCAGGTGAAGGCAATGCAATGTACCTGGTAAAAATGACCACTGATCCCTCTTCATCTTGTCACTCTTTCCCAGCATTTCCAGCCTGGGTGAATTACTGGTTGAGAAAGTAGGGATCTCGGTCCCACCTGACAGCCAAGCTTGGCTCAGTTCCTCTCGAGATGACCTGCCCACTGCAACCACATGCACCCTCCCAGAATGTGGTCACCGAGCCCCCCTGGAGCAGGCTGGGTGAGAGAAGCCAAAGCACTCAAGAGGAATACAGCTCCATTCATACTGTTGGGATCAGGCCAAAGGTATCCACAGGTCTCCACAAACCTGGAGCGGAGGACTTGCTGCTTAACTCCTGCATGTCAGTAAGTGTTGAGTCTTGCAGAGTAGCTTTCCGGCAGAAGAGAACACTGTGATGCAGCATTTGGATCTGTAAAGAAAAGTTCATCCACTCTATGTATAGAAAACCTAAACGTGTCGTGTGCGTCAACTGCATTTTCTGTACATGCTTGCATACCCACTGTGACAAATACAGGCTGCGTTAGAGAGTCGTCCCTTCTCCCAGACTCATGCTCACGTCTGGTTCCCATCGTGGCTGCATCCCACAAGAGAGAAGAGCCAACTCAATCGTTGCCTAAGATGTGTCTGCATCTAATCCCGCATAACCCTCTGCGAGTCACCATCACCTACATCTCATCACACAACAAGTGTATTTCTGACTGTGGTCAATCCAAGCACCTGATAGAACATTCAGTCCAGATAGAAGTAAAGCAGAAATTTTAAGGAGATTTTAAACTTTTGAGTAAACCTGGTGTATTTTTCTCAACCCATGACAAATGTTCAGCTTTGTATTCTGGGGTTATTTAGCCCTTTCACTTTAATTACTTGCATTGGACATTGGGTCAATTTTTACATGACGCTGTGTTTCCGAAGTAAATGTTTAATATTTTCCTTTATGAAATTTCTGTACCAAAAACTTCCCTAGTATGTCTTCTTGTGGCCTTAGGATTTAGTCTGCATATTAAATATAATTAATGAAATATTATGTAAAATAAAAATTTAATCACACTACCTACGATTTTAAATAAGAAACACTTTTAATAAATAATATTTTAAAGCCAAATTTCATAAGCACTCCAGCGGTCATGGAGTTTTAAGTAGTTTTTCCCTTCACACAGCCATTCACACAGACGCCCACCGTACCTTTTCTGAACTGCTGGTACAGTGCAGTCATGCAGTAAGGTGGACTGAGGGATTTCTTCACAGGTTATTTTTCATGTGGATTTGTGGAGCAGCCAAGGGAGAGGGTGATGTTGCCTGCACTGGCATTGCCGCAAAAGGCAATGCTCCTGGAATGACGCCTGAGCTGTACTGCATAGGTGCTTCAGACCTGCAGGGTCCAGCAGATGCAAGCCTGTGACTGAGGCCTGAAAGACAAGAGCAGTCTCTAACAAAAGCCCCCGTGGAAGGACCATAAGGTACATTCCCCTGGGGACAGCTGGAAAATGAATGAATGGGGCCAGTGGGAAAGCCCAAAGCGTAAGAACATTGGAAACGCCCCAGTGGGTCAGGCAAACGCTCCGTCTCGCTCAGCGCAGCGCCAGCTCCACCAGCGCCACCAGCAGCAGGGACTGGGGGAGCCTGGTCCCTCTCACCACCCCGCAGGCCCGCCAGCGTGGGACCACGGAGGGGACATCCCTGCCTCCTCCTCCAGCAGCCGCTCACGGATCCGCTTCCCACCGATGTGCCCGCTGCCTCTCTGAACCGGCTGCGGTCAGCAGCTCCCGCAGCCGCTGGGGCACTCCTGATCTGCCACATGAAGAACTTTTTGGCTGTCTTACACCTATCTCCAATGAGTTTCCAAGTGCTTTCAATCCTAGTATGGCAGGATTTGGCAAGAAACTCCGCTTTCAGCATGTCCCCTGCCTTCAGGATTTTGTGAACCTTGATCACACTCCCTTCCTCTTCAGAGGAAGAGTCACAGTCTTCTTAGTCTTTCCTTGGAAGGCAACTGCTCCCTTCTCTGGACCATTTTTGCCCTTCTCTTTTTCTGCTTACCATGCAGGCTCCTGAACCGCAAGGTGTAGGCATTGAAATAAGGGTGCAACAAGGCTTTATATAGGGCATGGTGATGTCCTCTGCCCTGCTCTCAATGCCCGTCCTGAGGAGGCTCAAGGTTTTATTGTTTTTTTTTTCACTGCCACTGCACACTAAATTGATGGTATCAGTGATGTTCCCAACATCAGTTTCCTGAGTTACAACCATCTGTTTCTAGCTGTCCATTGTGTAAATATGGTCTAGATGATTTTTCTCTGGATGAATTCCCTTAGATTTATTTGCACTTAATCTGTCACCTATTTGGCCAAGTTCAGTTTTGTGAGATCTTTCCAGGCATCCTCAACATCCACCATCAGTGTAGCATTAGACTACTCAAGAGAGCTTAAAACCAATTATTTGCGTTTTGTTTTGTGATGTTTGGAGTCAGATCTCTTAGAATAAGGGTGAGAAAGTTTTAAAGCTCTAATAATATAAAAGGACAAATCAGGCTTTTGAAATTGCTGGGGCAAGTAATCACCCTAGCCTAATTGCTTTTGGGAGGCAAGTGTCCCACCTGAAGAAGAGCAGGTGTTATCTGAGAATCATTCCCGAGATAGCAAAGACTGAGCGTAGTCCCTTGCACTGAGAAATTAGAAGTAAAGAAGGGATCTTTGGAGCACCTGGAAGGACTACTGGGAATTTTACCATGCAGGGTCAGAGCAGTGAGCAGGTCTTGCTGTCTGGTACAGGCAGTCACAGAGCTTGTCACCCCCGATGAGTGGGGTGATTCTGCAGGATGTAGGGAGCAGCTATTTCTCCAAACAGCTTCGTAATCAAAAGATGTACAAAACAAAAAGGCTTTAAGTGCTACAGCTATGTTTTGGAAGATGAGCAGCTGCTCATGACAGAGCACCTTGTTTGTCTTCCTGTTATCCTTGTTTCTAACACATCGCTTTGTTAGAATACTTGCATCACTCCCAAGCATATGTAGTTCACAGAGTTCCCAAGCGGCTGAGTTGATTTTCTAGGTGTGGGCTTGGGACAAGGCTAAGACTTGAAAATATCTGTTTATAACCAAACAAACCCAGCATACGCAAAAGTAAAAAAAAAAAACAAACCTGGAGCTTTCTGAGGGAAAAGGATTATCAGTTGAGTCAGACCCAGAAAGAATCAATGTCAACCAAACGTTCTATAAAAGATGAATACTTGGAAAAACCCATCAAGGTCTATAAATAAAGCTCTCATGCCTGTATGGGGGAATCAACACGCTTGGATGCCTCTCTGAAATGGCTCTGTGCTAATGCAAGCAGCACGGCGAGCAAAGGAGCGGAATCAGAAGTGTGTGTGCAGTTGCAGGGCTATGACCTCTTGGGATCATGGAGACATGGTGGGACGGCTCACACAACATGCTGCAATGTGTGGATACAAGCTCTACGGGAAGGACAGGGCAGAAAGGCGAGGAGGGCATTGCCCTTCAGGTGTGAGAGCAGCAGGAATGCAGGGAGCTCTGCCTGGGGAAGGAGCTTATGGCTCAGGTTTAGTGGGCAGAGCAACACACGTGCTGTTGTAGTGTCTATCTGCTATAGACCTCCTGATCAAGATGAAGTAGCTGAGGCCTTCTTCAAACAACCAGAAGACGCCTCGTGTTCACAGACAGGCCAGTCTTAAGGGTTCCTCTGTAATTGACCTTGCACTCCCATCTTCTGCCTGCATCTGAAGGAGACACCCACAATTCCCATTTGTGATGAATATCTCTGATCCGTGGTGGTAGAATCGGCAGAATTAAGTCATGGTGATGAAGGAAAACAGGACAAGGAAGGGATGTAGCTCCTAAAGGCTACACTTAGTGAAGAGTTCAGTAGAAAGAGAGGCTGGGCTGCCCAAGTGTGAAGCGAGCCATGGCACAAGTGACCCCAGTGCTCAGCAGGGAACAGAGTCAATGGGCAGCAGGCAGGGATGGACAGAGAGGCTAGAGGAGATGACGCATGTCTGGAGAGACCCTGTGGCACACTGCCACCAGCCACTTCATCCTCTCAGCCAACCTCGGCAGGTGCCGCCCACCTCTCGCTGCTGGCTGGCAGACTGAGCGTTGCTCTGGACCTTGTTCAGATAAATACTGCAGCTGGGCCAACAGGGATGTGGCATGGTCTTGTGATTCCCCCAAAAGGTGATGCTACCCCAGGAGATGGGCTGGCACTGCCAGCTCCAGGAAAACCTGGTGCAGAGGCTGTTCCAGCTCCCAGCTCACTGCTCTGTTCCCGTGACACCCCAGTCAACGAGACCCTGTGGGAGCCACCCTGGGCTTTCATTCCTTGCACACGGTTAGACCTACGTATACCCCAGAGTCTGCAAACATCATTTCAGAGTGGCTAGATTTGCCTAAGCTACAAAATGTCTGTCTGCTCCTATACTGCTAGACAGATGGGCCTCTCACTGGCTGTGAAGCATTCAGTGCCACTAAGGGTAGCATACCAGAATCTGACTTTATCTGGTCATCTGGGATGTTCTCTGCCATATCTGGTCGTCTGGGATGTTCTCTGCCATATATTCACTGTCTTATCTTGCATATAAACATGCTCGAAGGCAGGCAGGATAAATTAAAGAAGTGCAGCAGCTTGCAAATCAGCTAGCTATGAGAGCTCCCCCAGCCTCTCACAGTGAGTGAGTCAGAGCACACGGACTGCATCAGGCATCTCCAGAGAACACAGCAAGAAGTGCAGGCTAACATGTTCTGCCCAAGAAAGCTGGCTCTGATAATTTGGATGCATGCCACCTGGTTTCTGCTGAAAAATACTCCAAAACATGAGAAAAATGGGCTGTTTGATTGGGATTTTCACAGGCTTTAAAGGAGCAGGAGGCTTTGATTGCATTAACTACTTCAAGTGCCTTGCAAACTTTCCAGTCCTGTAAAACAGACAATGGGCTGGAATTTGCCTGCTCAGTCTGTTAGAGGGATATGAATGATCATCTCCAGGTTTCTAAATACCAAATGTTTCCACGCTGTGGGGTGGTGGTGTAAAGCTCTGGAAAAGGAGCCCAGTGATGTTGTGGAGGCTCCGTTCTTGAAGATATTAAACACGCAAGGCCCTCTGCAACCCTATTTAATTTCAAAATTAATCCAACTTCAAAGCTGGCCATGCTTTAGGGGAGATTGGTTGTACCAGATGGTCCCCAAAAATCACTTACTACCTGTATTATTCTGTAAGTCTGGTTTCACGAAAAAATAACAAAGAAAACTGTAATGAATTGGTCATTCTGTTTTCAACTGAAGTCCCAAGGGATTGCACTGGGAGGAATACAAGGCTGTGATGGATGTTTCTTTGTATGTCTTTTTGCCCTGGTAGTTCTTGCCAAAAGCATTGCCATCCCTCATTGCTCTTACGCGAGAGCCTTCTCCACACCAGCCCTTCCTCAAACATTATCCTCAGTTATAGGGTGGAAAACTGGCTGGAGGGCCAGGCCCAGAGAGTGGTGGCGAAGAGAGTGGAGTTAAATCCAGTTGGCGGCTGGTCACAAGTGGTGTTCCCCAGGGCTTGGTATTGGGGATGGATCTCTTTAATATCTTTAGCAATGATCTGGACAAGGGGATTGAGTGCACCGTCAGTAAGCTGGCAGACGACGCCAAGTTGGGTGGGAGTGTTGACCTGCTATAGGCTAGAATGGCTTTGTAGAGGGATGTGGACAGTCTGGACCGATGGGCTGAGGCCAATGGTGTGAGGTTTAACAAGGCCAAG
>VXBH01004357.1:31603-49542 GCA_013400035.1 Rynchops niger
TCCCTGAAAGGAGGGGGGAGCCAGGGGGGGTCGGTCTCTTCTCCCAAGGAACAGGTGATGGGACAAGAGGAAACGGCCTCAAGTTGTGCCAAGTGGGGTTTAGACTGGATATTAGGAAAAATTTTTACACTGCAAGGGTTATGAAGCATTGGAACAGGCTGCCCAGGGAAGGGGTTGAGGCACCGTCCCTGGACGCATTTAAAAGACGGGTAGACGTGGTGCTTAGAGATATGGTTTAGCGATGACTTTTGTCAGAGTTAGGTTGATGGTTGGACTCAATGATCTGAAAGGTCCCTTCCAACCTGGGCGATTCTCTGATTCTATGATTCTATAGCTATAGTTATACAGCCATAGAGTTACAGCAGCTCCCTCCTCATGAAGTTTAGCACATTTGACAAAACATTGGCTTGCACTTCTCCCACGGACAAAAAAGTGCAGTTAGAACTGCCTTTGAACGTTGATTTTTTTCTGGCATAGTGAAGAGTGTTTAAAATACGACATTTCTGTAAATTGGTCATTGTATAATTAGAAGCTTAAGGTCAATGTATTTTTAATATAACAGATGCAGTCATCTCCATCTTTTCATTTAACAGCAGGAAGAAGATTGCACAACTACAGGGGAAGAATAACTGGGTTCTCAGGAATATTCAGTGAACTGATGTTGCAAAAATTCTCATGCATTAAAGTAGTACAAATTCCCCGCCAAGTCATACAACAGTTCTCAGGATAGGACAAGGACAAATCCACATCTACCAACTGCACATTTCTACTTGCAGCTACATTTCACAGAGGTGAAAATCACGCTTTTCCTCTCAGACATCTTCTTATGAACTCTGAGAACAGGGAGCAATTTTAAGTCAGGTGGAGCTCAGTTCTCTAAAGCAATGGATCCTGCACGTCACCAAGTGGTCTCTGGCCATAGGAATGCCAGGCAAGTCTTCTTTTTGTTCATAACAATCCTATGTCCTGACATCTTTTGCAGACAAAGCCTCTCACATTGAGACTTTTTTGAGTCTACAGCATCCTCTTATGCTTCATTTTTTCCATTTTTAAGGCAGGTAATTAAAGTTTCTATTTTAACCTTTGGGCTTGGATGTACTAGTACCTCAGCGAGAGTGTCTTAAAATGGGAATTTCCAGGGTGTCCTGACACCACTGACTAGGTCTGTGTGGTCTGTTTCTAACCAACAAGGACCTCAAATGACTTACTCTGACAATTCCCTTGTAAAGGTCTAAAGTGAAATGAGCCCACTTGGTACGTGAAGCCCAAGCTACACTGTGCTGACAGCCATGGCAGACTTACCAGCTCGGACCCTAGAGGACATGGGTCAGCTTTGGCACAGTGTGACCGTTTTCTTCCTGTGCTTCCCTGTCACCCTGGGGCCAGGCGGGACCTGCTGCTACAGCAGAGCCAGGGGAAAGCGTCTCGCACACAGCCTTGGGGACCAATGTCAGCTGGTCCCACTACTGTCTCCCTGCCCTTGGCTAGTGACAGGCACATCTTATAACTTCAGATAACCATGGCAGAAACACTTGCAGTGCAGGCAGCCACCCTGGGCGTCCTTAGAATCATAGAATCATTTAGGTTGGAAAAGACCCTTGGGATCATCGAGTCCAACCATTAAAGCCAGGGAGTCCATCCTTCATAGCCAGGGAGAGAAACATGCACAGTTAGGATGTGATTCACCTCTCGTACCTCAGCTACCCGTCTCTGTAGGACTCATTCTCCAGATCCAGTGACTAGATTTCCACTGGCGGCAAAGGAAGCGTAGCACGGGTCTAGGTGAGGCAAAGATCCCCCTTGTAGATATTTAGGCAGGATTAAATTACCTACCTCCTGTAGGAGGAAATCCCTGCTGAAATATGGGTGGGATAATGGCATGTGGTACCAAGAAGGTGGGCTTCACGTGACTGCAGAAGGGGCCCTACTCAGAGTGCAACACGGACAGTACTGGTGGGACACAGACAGGGCCCCCACAGGTGCAGACTTTGCTGAGCAGTGGGACTATGGAGAGGGAGATCCAGGATGGTGTGCTATCACAGAGGCAGATACCGGGAATGACCAAAAAAGCTGTGGTGACACAGCCTTTGGAAAACATCAGTGTCTGTCCTACTATTAGTACTTCATGTGTTTTCTTCTGGAAAAGAGCCGATGCATAGTGCTTGCCTGGTGTGAAGCTTGGATGTCTCCAGGGAAAGCGCCCTGAGTGACAGAGCTCCCTCCACCACAAGCTCTTCCCTCGAGCTCGTTCACCTCCTGTTGCTGCAGGGAGAACTCCCCTTCTGTATCAAGAACTGCACCGCTCATTAGTCTTTACATAATAGCACTAACTAGGTCAAGATGTGGCCTTCGGACACCCCACGGGTATTAATGGACTTCAGCATTGCATTTATAAATAAAGATTCATCATTGATCAATATGAGGGACAGGAGCACTGAGGCCCTGCAATGGCTCAGGAATTGCACTTCAGGCAAAACCAAATTTTTTCTGGTTAAACGCTTTTTTTGAAGAGGCTCCACAATAAAAGGAGTACCAGTGGTTTTACAGGAAAGAAGTAATCTCCATTTAAACAATAATGCTCTCCTGGGAAAGTACCTGTAGAGCAGCTACAGGGAGCACCTCCAGAGCCCTGGTTTGGGTGGTCCTTCTGTTCAGCACAGTCCTGTTACATTGAACTCTGTCTTGCCCGCATGGTACAGGATACTGTGGCACCTGGATCTGCCAGATGACCAGAATTAAGTTTTCATGGAATTAGAGCTATGGGAAGCAATCACAGCCATGCCTTTTCATTTACTTCTCTATCAGAGTAAGATGCTCGAGTTTGACATTTAACTTGAGCTGATCATCCCTTTTCCACCCTCTGTCAGAGCAAAGGATGGGATGGGCTTGTTTCAGGAACATGTTTGCACTGCATAGGAAATATTCACACCCTGTTGGCAGGAGAGTGAATCAGAAAGAGTTTCATGGGAGTGACGCTCCGACACAGCCCAGGGAGCGTGTGCAGAAGAATGATATCCTGAAACAACTGAGGTGCAAAAATTCTTTTTCCGATCTGCTCATGGAGGAAACTCCATGAGAGATATTAAGCTTTCATGGTTTGTCACTCCAAAATGAGGTGGAGCAAATATCTTGATATAAGGCATCATTTTTATAGAGGTTTATCACATAGCTACATGAGTCTTCATGGAACCTGCTTCTCACATCTCCTAAAGCAGGTGGGGTTAATCTCACGTAACTGTATATGGCTAATTACTAGCTAAGTCTAATCCTCTTGATTACCAGAGGGACAGATCAACCTCCTCCTCCTCCTGAGGGTTGCTCAGTTGACTGCTTTTGAATGTCCAAGTAACCCCCTCAGAAATATTTATTTCTGCTGACAATAAAGCAAGCCCATAAGACTAGCTCAGACTGAGACAACTGGCACTTGGATGGTTCTTCTGCTCCTTGGATGGTTCAACCAGCTCCTGTGGCCAGCTTTGGGGAGACCTTCTCTCGCCCTGCTTCTCGGGGGTTACCGTCAGGGACAGGATAAGGACCACCTGTACCAAAAGCAAGATCTTCTGCAGCTGGATTTGCTCTGGCACTTGACTGCAGTGCTTAGGTTAGCTGAGACACGGGAGAGTGACGAGTATTTCCAGCTGATGATTCAGATCTCTCACCCGCCCTCCCAGGCAGACAGCTGTGCTGCCGTGGATGTTCCTCTCAGTAATTTACATGCCGTGTTAGTGGCAGCTCAGAAAGGGCTGAGCTCTCTCCAGTATTTGTGAGGCAAGTGGGTTTTGTTCTTTGGGAAGCAGCTTTGAGTCCTCCTGCCAGCAAGAAAAGAAAAGATTGCCCCGGGGAAGTGATCCTTGCAGGATGCTCTTCAGACTGGAAGTGGCGTGTTCTGGCCTTGTTCGGGAGGGCTGAGGAGAAGGGGGCAGGGGGAGGTTCAGGGGCAGGTTGTGCCAAGCGTGGGCCCAGGAGGGTGGTCTGTGCTTGTGAGGAGGGACCCTGCCACGGCCCAGCAGCTGCCAGACAGAAACTACAGACTCTAACGGCTCTGGCAGAGGAGCTGTCACATATTGTCGGCCTACCTCCTTCTCCCGGTGAAGCATGGTGTGGAATTTGGATAATGAGGCGAAGTCTCTGTGCTCAAAGAGCAGTTAAGACTGGCTTTGCTATCTCTTGTGCAGCCCAGGGGAGTGAAGGCTTGTCTGGCTACCACAGGACACATAAATAATGGGGAGTCCCGGGGAGCCAGGACAGCCCTGCTTTTCGTCGGCAGAGACAGTAAAATCAAGATAACAGAGACTTTGTGTAGCTCTTTGTTTCCTCGAGAGGCTGCCATGCCTGATAATTGACCTGTGCCTCATCACCTGTGAAATGCATATTAAATCTGACACCCCTGTATACGATAATGAAGATTTTAGAGATCATGCTAAAGACATATGACTATAGCACTCATCTCTCCGCCCAAATCATACCACATGTCACCTAGGGGAGGGAAGCCTTGTCATTTTGGAGATAAAAAGACAGAGAAAATGACTGTTAAATTGAGAGAGAAGAAAGTTGATAGCTGACGGAGCAGCCGACGGGCTGCGTTCTCTTCCTCCAGCCCAAGCCCCAGGCAGGGACGCCGTGCTGGGTAAGCGCTGTGCCTTTCACCCTCTGGTGAATGTTACCCCCGGGTTGTCGTATTATCATTATTTTTGCTAGCAATATTAACCTTAATTAATCAGTGCTATTGTAGTTAGTGAATTGATCAATGGCAATCTCAAACCTGTTCTGTCACTCTCAATAAACTAACTAATTTCAGTTACTTGTGAATCTGATTCAGTGACAGTCCTTTGGTGGGACTCTGACAGACAAATATTGAAACTATTATTATTTTTGCTAGACTAATTTCGATTATTTGTGAATCTGACTCAGTGAAAGTCCTTTGCTGGGACTCTGATAGTAAATCAGTGGAAGTCCTGGGACTCTGTCAGATAAATACTGAAACTACAGTCCTTTTAACGTGACACATGGCATGACAGTGGGATCGCTAGAATATGAGTTAGAGAGAAGGGTTTTAATAGGTGAGAGAGACTAATTTTTGCCCTTTCAGATGTGCATTCTTCTTTTTCTTAATTCTCTGCCTTGAATTAGCCATTTCTCACTTTTACCATTCTTTTCAAACTATGTTGTCCAGCTTTGGAGTCCATCTGAGTTTGTCACGGGTCATTTTTTCTGGACTTCTTTTAAAAGAGAAAAATGTTTCTATCCGAGAAGAAACTATTTATTAATATAGATGCACTGTCACAGGAGCACATCTTTTCTTCCCCATCTCCCCCCCAAATATTTCCAAAGGGTGATCTATGGACAAGAAAAGGAAGTCGTAATTGTGGAACCTTTTTTTTTCCAGCTCTGCTACAGATGGTCAATACAGAAATTGACATCTTTCCTCTTATGGGGGAATTGTTTTCAGCTAAATACCCTATCTTCAGTGGTTACCAGTTACTTCACCTCTTAACTATCTCTATCGCTGTGTTGGCTGGACAAGGAGCAGCAGACCCATTCCATGTTGTCCTTCACTTCTCTGGCAGCTTGTCCTCTTCGAAGGACTACAGAGAAGCTCACAATCATGAGGGGCTTCTGCTGCTCAAGCAACAGCTTTTTGCTAAAAAGTGTGGTTTATGCTACTTGAAAGCCATCTTATGTCCCAGGGATCAAGCCCAAAGAGTGCCCCCTTTCTTCTTCCAGAAGGATATTTGCTTTGCTCATCGAAGGTCTCTTTCTCTAGATGTGGACAAGTCACATCAAGAGCAAATATTTAGGGGAAACATCATGAACTGCAAATGCCAAAGTGTTAAGTAGCTTAATAGAAATTCAGTGAAATACAGGATAACATCCCCTGTCTCACGAAAGTCTCACAATGTGCTTTGTCATTGTGGGAATGCTGCTTTCACTGCAGCAGCATTTGATGCTAACCTGTCACTTACTTGCAGTGTCATTTACATGCTTTGTTAAGTCTTATTCTAGTTCTACTGATCATGTAACACAAAACAGACTGGTTTGCATTTTCTTGCTGATTTCTCCTCAGCGGAAAGTTTTCTTAGGCAAGCAGAGATGATTTCTACAGCTGATGGCATAATCTGTCCATGCCCATAGCTTCCATTTGGTTTAACACATCCGACGTGACAGCACCCTGCCTGCTCAGCAGAGTGAATGCGACACACGTAGCACGGAAGCACAGCCCTTGCCTGACTCTCCCCTTGTTCACACATCCGTAGATTTCAGAGAAGCTGAAGCTGAGAATATCTCTGGAGTTCCCCACCCTAATGATGTACCTCCGTGCCTCTTGGGCACACTGTGCAATTTCATGTCCTGGAAAATACCTGTTCTGGAACTGTGATTCCTTGAAACAGAGCAGGATTCTGGCAAGGGCACGGCCAGTTGTAGGCTGGGGTTTCTGCATGACCATCCCAGAATCTCTCCTATAGTTACAAAAACTTTATTTCAGGAGAAGAGGATGCTGACAAAGCAATTTCTACAGGTCCTTAACTCCCTGACCCATTATTATAAGCTCACGGGCCCATTACTTGAGTATCTAAACGAACAGCAAGCTGGTTATTAGTAGTCTCATTTGCACACCCTGTTCAGATTCTGCAGGTTTCACCAAGAAAAGCCATGGAACAAAAGAAATGTATGAAGATGTGTGCCTCCTTGGAGGTTAGGCCTGAGCGAGAGATACCTATTTTCCACACCAGTCCATTTGGGATCCTAAAAAAGGGGGCATGCTTTTCACCATGGATGCTGAGAGGTGACCCAGGAGCCCCCGGGAGAGATGGATGGCAGCTCTGTGGATCTACGAAGGGTCTGACTAGCCCAAATGTTTTGTTCTAAATACCCAAAGTGCTGCAGGCAGAACTTCTAGAAAAAGTCACGTTTAGTGGATGTCTGGCAGCGTAGGCTGGCTCTCCGAGCCCAGGTCTCACCAGGAAGGCACCTTGGAAAGCATCCTAGAAATGGAGACGCTCAGAGAGACATACTGTGAAACAGAGATTGGAGATGCATTTTATACTTGCTTTCTTAGTGACTTTTTGTTTCCAGTGATCCATCTGTAAGTCTGACCAGAGACAGCATTAGTTCAGAATTTTCTGGTAAGTCGATTCCAGAGGCAGCAGGTTAACACGGACAGCGGGCAAGCCAGAAGGAGCAGTAGGGAAAGCAGCTCACGAGAATATTTCCCAGTGCTTTGCAGAGTGGAGTTTTGCTTTGCTATCAGCGGAGATTTAGAAAAGCTTTTCTTCTGGTGGAGGCAAAGCAGCAACCCTTCTGCAGAGGAGCACTCTCGCCTCCAGCTAACACCGAATGCCCTGTGATACAGGTTGATGCCTCTTAAAACGCAGGGATCATATAATTATAAAAGTTTATTTTTTTGCGGCTTTGAAGGACGGCTCTCCCAACCTCTACCCAACTGCAAAGCCAAATGAAGACCCCAGTGATAAGGAAAAGCCCAAGACACTGAACGACCAACAGACCTGGGGATGATAATAGAAAACTAAGCAGACCTTCATGCTGTATTTGGACAGCCAAAGGAAGTTTTTGGTAGGTGGTACCTTCAGAGGAGTCATACAACAGGAAGGCACCACATCTGTCTCTTCAGCTTACCTGGATTATTGCTCTTTCCTGTGTGTGAACAACCAGAAAAGCATTTTACTGAATACCTGTTCATCAGTGAGCAACAAAGCTGGGCTTGTGGTGTGTCCTTAACTCTAAAGCAAGAAATCTCTGTGTTGGAAATTTTGAGGAAGCAATGGGAAGTGTGCAAAGCATAAGCCAGTGTATCTTTAATTGCCTGAAAAGTACTAGCATGATTTTTCTCTCCATTGTGGATGCAAAGTATGAAATACAGTAACTATGTACAGAAGTCAGTGGTCCAGCTAGTTCCAGTGAAGCAGAAGTTAATGAGAGGGTTCAGCAGCAGGGAGAAAACCCAAAGTGACAAATCGGTCCTGAACATTTAACACACCTTCTCTCACACACAGGACAGCTACCGGACACAGACAAGATGCTTTCACCTGAGCAATTACACCTGCAGTAAGAACAAGCAAGTGGAGACCAATGAGATGGCATGTCCCAGTGCTTCTGGTGGGGAGGCTCTTTCTTTCCTCTGATCCCTTTCTTCTCAGATGAATTGTTCTTGCTATGGGACTGGAATCTGTCCCTAAACTCCATGATTGAGTTTAGCTGGGAGACTCCTGCACCCAGGAGGTCCTGCAACCTCTGTCCAAGCAAAAACTGTTGCACTGTGCCTTGCCCTCCTGCTCTTTTCTCCTCTTTCCATGAACTTTTCTGGAAACTGGAAGAAGCATGTTTAGTTTGGGACAGCAGAGGAGGTGAGGAAAAGCCAAGTCTGCCTCTAGACCCAGTGCCAGCTGAGACACCGTGTGGCAGCACTCATTGTCCCTGCCCTGGGAGAGGGCATGGGTGAAGCCAGCATCACAGCAGGGCCACGTGGTTAGAGGCAGCTCTGCGGGGAAGCATGAAGCAGAGAAGATGACTGGTATGGCAGATACGGTGAAAGCATCAACACTAATCAAACCGTGGTGCTTATGTCGCGTATATTTGCAATCCCGGTGTCACACAGGTGTCACAGAGTCTCTAACTCAATGAGAGCCGTGGTCCAGCTCTGTTCTTCATATACACCATTCCTTCCCCATCCAGGAATCCGCTTCCATGAGCCAGAATCCCCTTCACTTTGCTGGCCATGGCTTCACCCCACCCAAGGGAAACTTCCACCAGGAGTCTCCTGCTTCCCATGGAAAGACCAGCGGAGGCCATGCCTGAGGAGACTGCAGCTCCTCTCTCCATGAGCAGGAGAGAACAATGGACTGGGCTTTTTTACACCATGTAATAAGAGTCTAGAAGATGAAGCTGAGAGATGGGGTGAAGGGCCAGCTTACCAAATGCCCACCCACGCTCCAGGCTGAGCAGCATATTGGCACAGGGTCAGCTGGTACCACCACAGGGCATCCCACCCCTGTCTGAGGAGCTACGAGCCAAGCAGTTTTATTCCTAAGGCAAAATAAACAGCATCTCCTTCTTTATTTGACATTTAAAGTGATTAGCTCTTTTTTTTTTTGCCATGCTTAAAGGTTTCTGAGGTATTTTAATCCAGTACTATGAAAATGAACAATGTCTTTATCTGTTGAACTTCATGAGCAAAGCACTTATCTAATCTAGCTGCCTGCCAGAATTTTAAAAGTAAATTACTAAATTCCTTAGGCTCTAAAGCTCGATTGTGAACCGCCTCAGTATGGTTGGGGGCGCTTGCTAAAATTCTCAGGAAAAAATTGGATCAGACCCAGGGGAAACATCCAAAATACCTTACTTTAATGACAACGCCAGATACTGAAGCAATTATTTTGAAAGCATGGAATTTAAATACGATATTAAAACAAAAGTAGCTCCTTGGTTATAAAAAGGGAGCTAGTACAAGAAAAAAAACTTACTAACAGCCATGAAAAATACAGAGCAGCCCAGACTCAGATGTTATCTAAGATACGACACAAATATAACACAAAAGCTCTATAAGTAGCCTGTTGTCCTTATGTCAACATTCACCTCACAAAAAAGCAACCTGATTGCTTTGACTGTCTGTTCAGTGAACTAAACGAAGCTCTGCCTGCCTCTGGGTGCAAGGGCTCTGCTTGCCAGACAGCCCCAGCACAGTTTCCCAGTGGAGTAAGAGGCCGGCTGCTATGTAGTAATGTCATGCCTGAAGGCTGCTGCCAAATGTTGGTACCACTCTGGCTGGGCATACGGCCCTGTGTTTCTCCTTTGCTTTGCTTTTGGTGGAGGGGACTTATATTCTAATTATAGGCACATTTCTAAGAACGTGCACAGACAGCCCACAGTCCTGAAACATGAACTGGAAGAAGCGAGAGGCCTGATGACCCTTGTTTTTGTTGCACGTTCTTCAATGGGACTTCCAGTGATGTGGCAGCACCATTTCCTCCTCAGCTGCCAGCAAAGCTCTGGCCAGCTCTGTAGCTCTGGGAAGAAGCCAGGGTGATGAATGGTCTGCACGGAGCCATGGCATTATGAATGACCATGTTGCCCGTGCACATAGCCTTCAGCAGGAAGGTGGCTTTGTCCTGAGGAACTGCAGGGAGCCCCAGGAGAAGGAGCTTGTGCTGTGGTGGTGGGACTGGGAGTGACTGCACTGTGGAACAATCTGGGTACGCAGAGGAATGGTTTGTGGATATAAATGACGATGTTAACTGTGCAGCTGCATTAAGCTCTCATTTCATCCTCAGGCAGATGTCCCCAAGGCTGATGAATGATGCCACAGACCCTAACAACCACCCTACACCCCACTGGAGAAAGCCATTTGTGTCTGGAAAATGAGCTCAGAATGTCAAGACGTACGTGTCTAAAATTCGTGTAGAGGAGTATTGCTCTGACTGAATGGGTCTATTCAAAATGGTCCATTGGGCCGCACAATTTTTAACCTCCAACTGAGGCAAACAGTTTCTGCAGTGATGTCCTCTCGGGGGGTTTTCCAGGCTGTCTTTTGCCATCTGTGTCTTAGTTGGCTTTGGTTAGATCTTGAAAGGAATTGGCAGTCAGTAAATCTCTAGAGCCAGGGAAGAAGGAGAGCTATTGCTTTTCCATTGCACATTTTCTATAGCCATTGCTAATTAATTAGTTTCAGGAACGTGTCCTTAACACGCGTTCCCTTAACAGTATTTTTAAGGACGTGTGTCACTCAGACAGTCATGTTTTCCACTTAGGCAGTCTCTTAAGTTCTGGGTAAGCTGTGCCTGGAAACTGGGAAGTAGGTACCAAAAAAAAAAAGCCAAACCATTCTGGCTCCCTACACCTCACCTAGTTCTCCAGTGCTTTTCCCTTTTACCCCCCAGTACCACGACACAACCTCACAGCATGGTTCAGAGCAATATCTTTAACATTGACGTGTAAAGCCACTGCGCTGGCACGCTGGATCGGAGCCCGCATGACCAGAGCTGGAACTAGCAAGGCGTGTGCTGAATAACAGGATGGACTTCCCAAAGTACACTGGCAGCAAAAGAGAGGCTAAAGAAATTGTGTCCCCTTGCTTAATTAGGCAGAGAACCTGGTGACCAAGGATGTGGAAGGTTAAAGTACTCTGCACTTTCTTTGCCTCAGGCCACCCATATCCTTGACCCTTATTGCAGAGTGTGGGAGTGAAGTGTGTCCCACAGCAGAGGAAGCTTGAGCTAGGGAACATCCAAATCAATTGGACATATGCAAATCCTTGAGGTCTGATGGGATGGATGCCTCCAAGGCTGCTGAGATAGCTGGTCAACATCATTGTGAGACCAGTATCATCTTTGAAAAGTCATTTGGAGGAGACTCCTGAAGGCAAGTATTAACACCCTCTTCAAGAAGGGAAAACCAGGGAACCTGTGAAGGTGATGGAGCAATCCTCCCGTCCAGGCATCTGAAAGACAAGCAGGGATTTAGCAAGGGAAAATTGTGCCAAACTAACCAGACTGATTGCCTTCTGTGACAAGACTAGCTCCTCATGGGAGGAAGTAGTGGATGTTGTACGTCTTAACACTCACAAGGCCTTTGACATGGACCAATTAGAGCAGGTCCAGAGGAGGGCGACGAAAATGATCATAGAATCGTCTAGGTTTGAAGGGACCTTTAAGATCATTAAGTCCAACCGTTAATCCAGCACTGCCAAGCCCACCACTAAGCCGTGTCCCTCAGCACCACGTCTACCCATCTTTTGAATACCTCCAGGGGTGNCACTGGTGCGAAGTACAAGGGACGGTCACTGTCCCAGCACTTCTGGCCACACTGTTCCTGACACAGGCCAGGATGCTGTTGGCCTTCTTGGCCACCTGGGCACACTGCTGGCTCATATTCAGCCAGCTGTTGACCAACACCCCCAGGTCCTTTTCTGCCGGGCAGCTTTCCAGACACTGCCCCAGCCTGTAGCATTCATGGGGTTGTTGTGACCCAAGTGCAGGACCCGGCCCTTGGCCTTGTTAAACCTCACACCATTGGCCTTGGAATCAGAGGGCTGGAATATCTTTCCTATGAAGAAAAGCTGGGAGAGTTGGGATTGTTCAGCCTGGAGAAGAGAAGGCTCCAGGGAGACCTTTCAATACATAAAGGAGGCTTATAAGAAAGATAAGGAGAAACTTTTTATCAGGACCTGTAGTGACAGGACAAGGGGTAACCACTTCAGACTAAAGGAGAGTAGGTTGAGATTAGGTATAAGGAAGAAATTCTTTACTGTGAGGACAGTGAGACACTGGAACCGGTTGCTCAGAGGAGTTGTGGGTGCCCTGTCCCTGGAAGGCCGGGTTGTATGGGACTGTGAGAAACCTAGTCTACTAGAAGATGTCCCTGCCCATGGGAGATGGGTTGGACTAGGTGATCTTTGAAGGTACCTTCCAACCCAAACCATTCTGTGATTCCATTTCTATGGTCTCCCATTTTTGCCTCACAGTCAGATTGGTGAGATAGTGGGTGATAAAGCAGATGGAATACTGTCTGGATTGCCAGACCCCAAGGGTTGTGATCAGCTGTACCAAGTTCAGTTGGCAGCCAGCTGCTAGTGGCGTCCCTCAGGGAAGGACACAGGGACCAACACTGGTTTGTGTCTTTATTAACAACCCAGATGATGGGACAGAGCACACTCTCAGCAAGCTTGTGGATGATGGATGTGGGGGACGGTCAACACTTTGTAGAGCATAGCTGCTGCTCAGAGGGACCTTCTTTACAACAAGGGTGGTTCATCCTTGGAGATATTCAAACCCTGACTTGATAGGATCTTGGGCAACCTGTTCTAGCTGACACTGCTTGAGCCGGGGGGTGGACAAGATGATGTCATGACGTGACTTCTAACTTCTGTGATTCTGAAGCCAGAAAGTTGAGGAAAGTGCATCTTCCCCTCTTTGGCGCTTTTGAGACTATCGTTGGAGAGTATTGTCTTGCCACTAGTACAAGAAAGACACGGATATACTGATGCAAGTCCAGCAGAGGCCACCAAGATGATCAGGGGGCTGAAACGTGCACCAGGATGATCAGGGGGCTGAAAAGTATTATGTACAAGGAGGGGCTCACAGAACAGAGTTTGTTCAATCCGGAGAAGAGAAGGCAAAAATAAGATCTCATTGTTATCTGAAGGCACCTAATGGAAGGGAGAAGGCACAGCCAGACTCTACTGTGCAGTCACTGTGCACAGTGAAAGGACAAGAGGCAACAGACACAGGCTGCAACACTGGGAATTCCAATGAGATATTAGGAAATAATTTCATTGTGGAGATAGTCAACCAGAGGAGTTTGTGTACTACTGATTTGAAGCTCACCTGGTCCAGACGCTGAGCAACCTAATCTGCTCAGAGTGGGAGGTAGGTCCAGTGTCCTCCTGAAGTTTCTTCCAGTCTGTTCGTCTTTATGAGTCTAGATTCCATCTAATTAGACATGTCTTATCTTCTCCTTTTTTAATTTTCTTTTTCCAGTGTAATTTTGAACAGGTTTTAGATCAGCACAGATACTTTCCTTTTTTCACTGTTCAGTTCCCCCACAAAAAAAACCCAGTGATATAATGCCAAATACAAGGAAAAGAAGAACGTGTAGCCAAAAGTAACAAAAAATTCATTCAAAATTTTGTACAAAAAAAAAAGCAGAAAAAAATAACCAAACAAAAATTTAGAAACCCAAATGTTCAAAAATTTCAGAAGATATTTTGGAAAAAAAATTTACAATTGCACAAAATGGAAATTATTTTGAGATTTTTTTCCCCCAATATTATTTTCCAGATATGGTTTCTAATTTGTAATTACCTATAAATTTGCAAATTAGGAATAATTACTCACTGTCTGTACATTCTGTCTTTCTCCTGACTAAAACCACCAAGGCCAGATTCTTCTAGATGAATCACGAACCAGAAGATCACAGATCTTGCATTCCCAGGTTGATCCTTCTTTTTTCCCACTCCACTTTCGTGCCACTGAAACAATGACATGCGTAATTTTGAAACATGCATTAAAGACATCATCATTTGATTTGTTCACCTGCACCATTCCTCAGTATCTGTTTTGTCTCCTTCCTCTGTCTATGTACGTAGAACTCTCTGTAACCATCTTGCTGTCCGCTTTCCCCCTGTGCTGTTGGAGGAATGCCCTCCCCTGGGATGTGCCACTGGGAGCACGGGGATCACTGGCAGTTTGCCATCAGTGGAAGTGCTTCCACAGGGAGACAACGCTTTCCTCCTCTTTTTCACCCTCTGCTACCTTGGCAAATGGCAGTCTACCAATCTTTATTTATGAATCTCCATCCTCAGAGATTTTCAGATCTTAGCTGGGTATGGCTTTCAGTAACCTGATCTACAGGTTTCAGGGGCCCAGCTTTGACCAGGAAGTTGGACTAGAGACCTCCAGGAATCCCTTCCGGTTATTCTGTGATTCGACTCTTGTTTCTTTATGCAGCAGCTATTTCAAAGTCTCTGACATTTATGAAAATAACAGCGGAGCTGAGATGCCACCACCACCACCACAGAGGACATCTCCGCTGTTTGCCCGTGTGCTTTGTCGCAGTCTTGCGTGCTGCAGCTCTTCATTGTAGAGTTGTGAGAACTCTGCATTGCGTTGTAGAGAACATGCACTTCCCACGGACTGTGTTTTCTCACAGCTTTCCTTTTAACAAAACACGTTGTTAGGGACATAATGGGAGTTGACAGGGACAAGTGGTTTTGTAAATATAATCAAAGTGTATTGTGTTTCAGAATTCAGTATTTTCTCTTGCTCTCTTCTTCACACACTTAATCTTGTAATAGCCTGTAAGGCAAGGGAAAGATGGCAAATAACAGGCACAGATCTACCACTTTTAATGAAGAATACAAATATTTAGTCAATAGCATTCACATTAATGAGCACCTAGGGCAGATGGACATTTCCTCCACAGAGAATTCATGACAACGTCAGAGCTGAATGTCAGCCCAAAATCAAAGATTCTTGGCTGTTGTATACGGGGATCACTGTCCAAAGAAATAAATGTTGACTCAGCCTGTTTATAGCCCTTTCCTTTCCATGCTGTGACTGATGCTTGCTCCGTGTGCACTGAGCCCAGCCCCAGCCAGTGGTGGATACCGCACTAACCAGACTATGCGTGGACATCTTGCACGCGCACTGGGTACCCCTCTGCGTCAGTTCTCCACATGTCTCAGAGTGAAACTCACTGGACAACCTGGGCAATGCCCGTCCCACTGACGGTGGGGTGCAGAGGATGTGCTGCCCTGGTCCTGGGTGGGCTTTACCTGAGGGAAGCAGTAGTCGCAACTACAGCTGATGACAGCTTTAATTTAAAAATATATCAGTTCAGTAAATCACGAGTGCTTTGTCCTCACCCCTCGTGGACTGCTGCCTTGACCTTTGACTCTGAGCAGCCACAAGTCAAGCACTTGGGTCCTGATAACCTGGAAAGAAGAACCTGTATATCGTGGGAGTTCAGTCTGGACCCCGAGACCTGACAGTCCACCTTCCCCACAGCAGTGTGAGGGCTTGGAAACCTGGGGAAGACCCCCAGGATACGTGACTGTGAACAGCTGTCACGGGCAACTATCATGAACAATTAAAATGCTGTGGGCTACTGATGTGACAGCACCTTTAGAGCTTTTAATCATGGCATCTCCCTAAAGAATGAAATAAAGTTTATTTCCCCAAAGCTGTTTTTCCATGAAGCTGTTTTGACTGACATTGGATGGACTGAGTCTCTTTACCAGATCATGGGGTAATGGTTTTAAACTAAAAAAGGGTAGATTTAGACAAGATATAAGGAAGAAATTGTTTACACTGAGGGTGGTGAGACACTGGCCCAGGTTGCCCAGAGAGGTGGGGGGAATGTCTCCCCATCCCTGGAGACATTCAAGGCCAGGCTTGGTGAGGCTCTGAGCAACCTGATCTAGTTAAAGGTGTCCCTGCTCATGGTTGGGGGAGTTGGACTAGACGGGCTTTAAAGGTCCCTTCCCACCCAAACTATTCTATGAGTCTACGATCTGTGACAAGGTTAGCACCAGAGCTCCTGGTTCAAGTTCAAACCATGTAGAACACTTTCCAATTTTTTAATATCCACTTTTAAAGTGTGAACATGAGAGCATGGGTCCTCAGGCAGATGTGCTTTACAGAACTTGGCATGTATTGTTTTGTTCATGGGACATCAGCCACAGAACAAACGGAAAAGCTTATATGAATCTCACTAGATGGCCAGGATCAAAACGAACAGTTCTTCATTTACAGTGTAACATATGTGTTTTCATTTTAGACAGCACTGAGAGCTTCGGGGTGGGTTGTCTTTGCCTCAGAACAATCAACTGGCAGAGGCAGTTATTGAAAATCACGAGAGAGGCACCCTGTCTGGGAGCTTGCTCATAAATCTGCTCTCATGTCATGAATCATTCAAAGCTGTTGCTGTGCCAAGCAGTGCTATTGCTCTTCCTCCTCTGACTGCCGCACTGGGGTTTATCACAAGGCCGGTTACAGATAAGGACACTTGCAGCATGCCTCCAAGTCCAGATATCTGCTTCCATCTCTTAATGAGTTGATCTGCACCACTCTGCCCTCACCATGCTCCTAACGGACACTTGTCAGAGCTGTAATGATTATTCGCACCTTTGATTGCTTTACTCCTTTATGCCAATTGGAGATTTTCCAGTGAGACGTGCGACGAGCAGGATCTGCCACTCTCCTTAGAGTCTAGTTGCAATTTCCCTTGCTGCAGCCTGTGTCTGTTGCCCTTTCACGGCTGAGAAGAGTCTGGCCTCCTCTCTATAACCCCGTTAGTCAGCTGAAGACCCCAGTTAGATTCCCTTTCCCTTATCTTTCCCAAGACGAACAAGCCCAGATCCTTCAGCCTCCCCTCAAGCAATGTGCTCCAGGGCCCTGGTGCCTCTGTGCCCCCCAGTGGGTCTTCTCCAGCCCTGACGCCAGCGCCATATACTCCATCCAGAAAAGGCTTCACTAAACCAGTGGAAGCACAGTGCTGATGGAGATTTCCTCTCCCCTGAGGAAGGAAATTACTGTTTACCTGTAACAGAATTTTTGGGTTTTTTTTTCTGTGTAAATAAGGCCTGTGACCACATGGAGCTTCAGTGAGCAAACACAACTTCTTGGAAGCTGGCTGCCTTCTCGGCCACCTTCTGAATCGATCATAAAGTTCAAACAAGTTCAAGTAGCTCTTTGGGGAAGGAGCTGCAAAGCGGTTCCAGGCTCTGGTACAAGTTACCTTAGCAATTATGAGACAGGTTTTTTTATTTTGATACTGTACCAATTTTGGAGCATTTCTCTGCCTGATGCAGAGGGAGGAAAGTGAGGAGCCTCGGGAGATGGAAGCATAGATTGGGCTCTGGGCTACAGTCCTTTGCAAGATTGAGAATAAAGCTTCGTAGAGCCAAAACACACCTTCTGTAGAGAAGTGGTGCCTGAAGAACTCTCCATATGCCAGTGTCTAACTGTGAGGTTTGGAATGTGACAAAAACATGGAATTCAGAGGAAAATGACTCATGTAGGAAAAGTAAGTACTGTAAGCTCCCTCCTTTTTTGGAACGTCTGGGTCTTTAATTCAGTTTTCAATGTTAAAAGTGAGGTGACATCAAACACCGAAGAGCAGAGATAATTCCCAAGCCAAAAAGAGGGACCTCGCTTGACACATCTGCCTTCCTTAGCCAAAGTAAACTTCTTTAACAAGAAGCCAGTACATTTTGTTGACTCAAAAAAGAACCAGTTGGTTAATCACAAGGGCAAACCTCAAGGAAGGACACCGCCGGACACAAAAGACATAGATGTAAATTAGCAATGGGCAAAATTAGGCTGAAAATTCGGAAGGTCCTATGCATTAGTGTTCCGACCACAGCTTAACAGTGAGCAAAAGCAGTTTTGAGGTACTTATTGTAGTTCTCAGGATGACATCACCCC
>VXBH01004357.1:53050-81582 GCA_013400035.1 Rynchops niger
AGCGGGGACGGCGGCGGGCGCGGGCGTTATCGGGCAGGTTCGTGTCGAAGGGGGGCTTTGCTCCCTCAGGCCGTTTGGAGTTTTCAAGGGATGTTGCGGGTATCTTCCCCCGGGTATAGGGTGATATCGGGTGAGTGAATCGACCACTTTAAAAGTACGATTTTATGCGGGGGAAAGCTTTGGGAGAGCGCGGCCTGGAGACCTGCCCTGTTACGGTTGTCCCAGCATCGTCCCGCACCGTCCTGGTGTGCGCACCACGAGTGACCCGGCTGCCTGGTTTCTTCCACGCTCCTGCTTCGGGTAAGATGGTGACCAGGTGTCACCTCCATTTAGGCGCTAGCTCAGAGCCGGGAGTCTCCACTGTAATATTGTACGCCTGCAGTCCTCACCTTTCTGTGCATATGTACATGCTGGGATGCAAGCCAGGATTGCCAGGACAAAGCCCACCATTTTCTCACCTGGAGCCAATGCACTGCCACCATGTCGCGTGTTGCAGCAAACGATGAATGTGAACCGGTTTTGGTACTACAGCAAAGAGCGGGAGCTGGCCAAGGACAAGGGCTGCCAGCGCTGCCCTGTGATCACGAGATGGTCCTGATTTTTCCATGATGCTGTGGGCAGCAGCGCATGAGCCTTGAACAAGGACTTCAAGGAGAATAAAGTTTCCCCAGAAAGACAATCCCTTTCCCAGTTGAGCCTGACGCAAACCCCAAGGAGGAAACTTTCTTCACAAAACTACGTGGACAGCTGACTTCGGAGTGACGAGAATTATTTTGCCAGTAATTGTAACTTCCTCATCGCAGGAACTGTTGTCAGTGGAGTATTAAACGGATTATTTCAGGAAGCAGTGCCTGGGATCCGTGAGTTTCTCAACACAGATTGGCTTTTGTTTTTCATGTTCTCCCCAACGTTAAGGTGGCATCATAAAAAAGGATTTAGGCCGTACATCGTGCTTGCTTCTCAAATATTAAAATGAACGGATATCAGACAAATTGTCACTCTGTAGCTTTTCATGTTCCCTCTCACGTTTTCTGGTTTTCCCATTTACTCTCACGTCCTGATGGTCTCAGAGTAATATCCTCACCAGAGATGACTCACCCATTTGTCCCAAAATCACAGTTTGTTTTGTGTTCTTTGCAGCTGATGGTCACTCCCTGTATCACGCTTCTGATGGGCTGGGAAGAGATAGAAATTGAGCACGTGTAATGTAGGCATGTGCGAGTAAATGGCAGAGAATAAGGAAATAAAAAAAAAAAAAAAATCAAACCTTCTCTGTGGTGTGAACAATCCTGATTCGCAGCTTTCTTAGAAATCTGGGAAGAATATGTCTTAAATTGAGAGAGGTCAAAATGCAGGAAGCGGCGAGGGAGCTGGCTGCTCTCGGTGTGTAACACGGAATAAGCACGATGTCAGTGCATTGTCCTCACCTAAATGCAGAACAAAAAGCAATGGCAAAGGTAACAGTCTTCGTGCATGCAAGGCAAGGCAGTTGTCTTGGAGCCGTTTGCCTGACTAGAGTTGTCCTACTACATACAGCTCCAAGGGGAACCATCCAGATAGAAAGAGTTAGCATAAACCAGTCTTTCCTTTGTCTTTTGAGTAAAGATTCCTTTCTGCCCCCTCGGCCATGCACTCGGAGGTGCACGTGAAGAGGGACGCCCTTCGGCGTGCACACAAGTTACGATCTGCTCTCCGTCGTCCCCAGAGCTGCAGGGCAGGACTCAGCTGAGATGTTCCTTCTGGCCGTCCCGCCAGCTCCTGGCCTGCCCGTTACTGACCCTCAGAGGGTCCACAGAGGCATTGTGCAGAGGTGAATTTAGAAATTTTACCATCTCTGAGCTCATTGAAATTGGGGTGGTGAGGGGAGTTTATTTTAAACCAGGGGAAAAATAAGCATCGTCGTTGCCGTAAACCCTGTAGCCAGAGCAGTAACTGTTTGGCATATTTGCGCGGCTTTCTGTAGCTGGAGAGCTCTTAACGGGTCATTTGTGGGACTGCTGCTTCATAGTGCCTTACAAATGTTCAGGAATAAAAGGAACAAGCGTTGTGTGTCAGGCGACCTTGGGTCTGTATCTTAGAAGGTGAGTAAGAAGGCAGAGGAGTGCAACACAGCTCAGAGTGCAGTGGGAGAGGAAGGTGGAAAATTAGTAGGGAGCGATTCTCAGAAAGCCAGGGCCATGGGAGAAACGCTACAGGGGTTCACGCAGCGGGTTATCAAAGACAACTTTTTGGTGTGGTGCTTCTGCCTGGCCCAGGCCTGGGGAGTTCCTTCCTCCCGTTCATGCTCTGAAAGGGTGGAGGCTGGGAGCTCTGCCGTGCCAAAGCCACCCAGGGACAGCTGTTGTAAGCACCTGTCATTCCTCAACCGGTCTGCGCTTGAAGGCAATAAAAATTACCTGAATTCCTCTGCCCACGTGGAGCACCACAGCACCCCGTGCTGAGTCCTGAGCCAGTTCTGGATCTGAACTGTGATGTTCTGTAAAGCTTGCCCTGTCTTGGGTTTTTGTTCATTTTGATTTGGCTAAGTTTACGCTGTATTGCAGTTGAAAAAAACTCTTATGATTTACACCATTTTACACAGGGTAGACTTACCTGATCGGTTTTGCTTCCCCAGTGCTGAATTGGTTATTGGAAATCGCATTCCAGAAAGGTTGTTTGACCTGCTCTTAAAGACCTTCTGTGACAGAAATGTCACAGTGTCCCCAAGCAATACTTGAAGAGTTTCACTACCCTTACCACCCACAAGGTTTTCCTAATGGCTCGGTCTTCCTTGCTGCAGTTAAATCCCTCTCCTTTCAGTGATATTAGTCCCAGCCACAGGGAACGGACTGTTCCTTCCTGTTCCGCATCGGGCTTTTCTGCACGTAGAGACTGTTGAACGTCTCCTTCAGCTTTGTCCTTTCTGGCCCAGACGTTGCTGTTCATTCAGTTTATTCTCATACCTTTGCTTTTCTGATGATTCTCACTGCTTTCCTCTTATCTCTTTCTGTGTCCCTATCTTCTTGAGAACGGTGCCCAAAGCTGAACACAGGGCTCCCGTCTGACCTTGTCCAAGGTGAACACAACAACGTCTAGTCGAGGCCTCATGTCTAGTCACACACCCGCCAAGGTCTTGGCCATTTTGCCAAGGTACAATACCACCGATACTGCTGACAGCGCGCGCCGGTGCTGCACTGTGCAGAGCTTTTACTTAGCTGGTCCCTCACCATCACACAGTAGGGCAGCTGCTTGTTTCTACCTGAACTAAATGCCTTGCACTTATTCTTAAACTCGAGTTTAACCTTCTTCGCCCTCTTCCCTAGTATGCTGGAACCCCTCCGGCGTCATTGCATGGGATGAAGCGTGCCATCCACTTCACCACCCAAACCACGGCTGGAAGCACCAGCTGCTGGCCCTCCTTGTTCCCATCGCCGTTAGAATTGCTGCGCGTTTCCTTCTGCAAGTGTGTCGGTTAAACCCCTGTGCGCTCTCTGACGCATCTGGCTGCCAGCTCAAGGAGAGATCATTCAAGCAAAAGTTGTTCCCAGTTTCTTCCTGAGTTGCCTCCAGGACGGAGGGTAAGGGGAAGCGGGATGGACGAGTGCTTCTTCCAAGAAGTGTAAGACAGTGTTGGCAGTAAGGGGGGTGCTCTGAGTAAGTCTCTGAGTAAAAAGGCGGATCAATTCTACCATCATTGCTTGCATTTTTAAGGATTGACTGTTTACTTAAGTGCAGGTATCAACACATCAACCGATGCTTTCCAGATCCCTTAACAGGCAAAGCTGTAGGATACTTTCTGGAAAAAATGTAATTCTTGTTGCCTTCTGGACTGGAGAAAAGGACAGGCAAGGAAAAAATAGCTAAAGCGTAAAAGTGCAACATGGTGCCTTTGGATGGCCCTGAGAAATCCTAGTGCATCACTGTGCTCAGAAATGAAGTCTTATGGGAACGGCTGAGCACGCTGCAGCCGAGTTAAATAAAGCATCAGTAGGTGATGCGCAGAGCTGAACACAGCAAGAATACTTTGGATGAGATCTGCAAGAACGTTTTCCTTCTTTGCGTCTCTTTCAAGCACTTATCGTTGTAATTCCAGCTGATTTTAAAAGCGCCAAGGTTTAAGCGACAAGGACTTCTTTGGATGCACTGGGCTTTTCCAGAGCACTCGGTATGATCCCAATTCCCATTGCTCCATTGAATGACTGCTAACGTTTTGTTGACTTTAGAATAAAGGAATTAGGACATCATTAAACACTTGGAAAAGCCTGAAAGCAGCCCCGAGGTACTCTTTAACAGTGATCACCCATCCCTTTCTAAACCCTCTTCAGTGCTCTGGGGCAGGTACTCGGAGACCCTGGCTGATCTCCCAGCCCTGCTCCGGCCCTCCTGCTCTCCGTAAGTGCCGGAGTCACTCCAGGCTTCCTTTGCAGGTACTGGAAAGAAATGGGCACCACCTAGAACAGGCTTCTAGGACAGGAGGGAAAAGTACTCTCCACAGAGGGAGCCTGAGGTGGATCAGCCACTCATGAAATGTCCGATGTGCCGGGTCAGGCCTTCCGCATCAGTTAGAGCATCCAGATCAGCGTCAGCGTCGCTCTGCTTGTCCCAGATCCCACCTTGCAGGCGCCTGGACATGGTCTGCGTTACAATCGCGCGCCCCGCTGTATTTCACTGGCCCTCTCAGTTGTATGACATCGAATGATAATGGGCTGCATGAGAAAGAAAAAGTTTACAGGAGATTTTGCATTGTGTGTGTTTCTCATCTTTAGGGCTGAGGGAGTCTGGATAATGTCAGGTCTAAGCGCTCTAGCCCCTGCTCCCTCCAAAGAAATGATCGGTAACATACTCTGGAGTATGTTTTTGCCGTGTCGTTTTTGCCAGCATCACTGCCCACTAAATCCTGACCATTCTCTTTGATAAGTAATATTTATTTCATAAGGTGTAACAGCAGTTTTAACTTGGTATTTAGCAACGGGTTGGATAGCTAATACAGGCTGTCTGCATATAAAGGCAAGAGAGAAAAAATATCAATACTTTCTTAAAAGCTGAGCAAAAATGTAAGGTGGGGAGAGGGGAGAGAAGGTGTTGAACATTGCCATTATTTCCTTGCTAATTATCATAGTTGCTTATTTAAAATGGGGAATGTTTTGCATACGATTTATCATATCGACTACTGTTCTCTATATCAAAGAAACAAAATAGACCTACGTGATTTACTTTGAAATAGTCACAATAATCCTAGCACTAGAGATCTAGCTGTGCTGCGTGACCCGTGCTGGAGGGAACACACGCAATGTCATCTGCACGTCTCTGGGAACACGAACTCCTTTGTACCAGCTCCCCTTACAGTCAGTGGCGAGAGATGCTCAGCTGCCTGTCGGGGCTGAGCAGCTCTGTCTGAGTTTTAGATGTCCGCGTGGACTGCGAGGAATCCCACCTTAGCTTTATTTTGTGATGCATCACAGAAGTAGGGGGCCAGGAGAGGAATGCTGAAAACAGTGTTCATATTACGGGTTTTATAACTGGTGGAAAATATTATATCCATAGCAAACAGAACGGGTACATCAGTATAGACCTAATGTAATAAAGCAAAGAAAATACTTTTTCCTAATAAATAGCTTAGAAGATGTACAGTTCATTGTATTATGACCACCACAATACAGTGTTATTGATCAACAGTTAATCTATTACTTCTGGTATTTGAGGTTTGTAATTTCCCCATATTGGTTGGACAACACATTAAGCGCACACTGAATTTGGAAATGCTGATGAAAACATCTCAGTGCAAGGAAAGGTCAGGAGGGTGCAAATTAGCCATGACTGGAGTAGTAGAGCTCTGTTTCTTGGAATATATTCCAGTATTAAAAAGTTGTTTGGTGTAGATGTGAAGTACACCCGAGATCTCAAAAGCATCTTGAATAATGAGAATAACCCGTCTGTCCAGTAGCACAGCGGCCTTGCTAGTCCCTAAACACGTGAGAGCTTCAGGTGCAGACTCTTGCTCCTGTTGATTCAGCTCAGAGTCTGAAGAACTTCTAATGATTTATTCTGCGAACACAAGGACCTGCAAAAATCGGGCATCAGGATCCCCTGTGAAATGTCAGGGTGGAATCGGTGCCAACGGCTCCCGGGATGCAGGGAGGTGTGGGAAGGGCCGGTGCGTGCCGATGCACGTGCCTACGCTGGCAGGTGCCTGCAGCTGTGTGCCCTGCCTGCCTGGCACGTAGGCGGGGGGCTCACCCTCCGTGCTGTGCCGCGAGAGGCGCCCCCCGAGAGCCAGCTGGGGGGCAGGACCCTGTGCGGTCAGCCCCCAGCGCACAGCCCCGGTCTGAGGCTGGGCAAGAGGAGGCCGAGAGCACGGGCAGTGCCTGTTTCCTCCTGCCAGCAAAAGTGGTCCCGTGCCCTGCAAAGCTGAACCATGCCCGGCCCTCCCTGTCTGGAGCTGCGGCCAGCGATGGAGGAAACGTCACCCTGCCACGCACGTCATGGGGGAGAGCACAGGAGCCAAGACGGAGCTTGCCCTAAGTGGTGCATGGTGTTACAGGGGCCTCGAGGGCTGCCGCTATCTGCAGGTGCTTTTGGCTTCTCCCCAAAACCAGGACGGCCTTCCAGCTCCTGATCTTTGCTTGGGCGGAAAACAAACAAGCAATTGAGCCGTACTCATCCCTCTCTCCCGGGGACGCAGCGGTTTGTCTCAGGGCAAGAGGGACACTTGTGTACGTTCCCCGTGTTTGGCTCTGAGTTTAGCTTGTGTAGCCAGTGTGGAAATCATCTCCTCATCATGTGAGGACACCTGTTCTAGATTGCTCTGCTTTCTTTTCAAGGTGCCAAGTGTAAATTCAAAAAGCACATTATCTTGTGCAGAATGGACAGCAACTAACCAAGCTCCCATTGCAGTTCTGAAACTAATCCCCCAATAACTTTTCTTCTTTATTTGTGATGGCAATGTGGCAGTCTCTTCAGTACATAGTGCAGCCTAATCCTACTTTATTGTCCAAGGTACATATATATTTTATTTCCTGTCAGGTTTATTCTATGCTATCAATAGCTTTTGCAAAATGTTATGTATTCCAGGCGCCTTAATCCAAAGCCATGAAACCGGTTAGGACTATGGTTACCTTTGCGGCATATCTAGTCCTTTATATTGATGCATGCAAACCTACTCACATTGCATTTTACAGATTTTACCAATTTTTTTACTTTTACACAGATTCTTTTCTGTGGATCTCATTTTTCAGTGCATAGACTATGGCATTGCCTTGGTTTTCTCCCAGAAGCTGCATCCTGATTTGATTACGATCTATGGAGTGGCTGATTCCTCTAGTTTATTCTAAATCTATTTAGGATAAATATATTTATTTGTCTCCAAGGTTTTCGTCGCCAAGTTGGACTCTGCAGATGCTCTCACGCTGCATGCTTGAGTCAGTTGTCCCAAATATGCAAGACCTTATTCAAAAATTTCTCCCTCTCTTGGTTTCTCGTATGAAGCGTAGCTTTCAAAGGTGCGATTGCTGTTAGGAGTGCCATCTGGTGTTTGTCAGCTCACACAGGGAGTAGCTTTAGTAGTGGTCAAGGTTTCAGCATGTTGGAATATACCTGTTTTATTTCGGCAAGACAGTGGATTCTACATTAAAATGAAAAACTAGAAGTGGTCACAAAAAGATGGCACAGCAAATGGATTTTCAGTAGTTTGCTGAAATTTAGCTCTGGTCTCAGCCTTTCCTTTGCAATTCTCCTGGTTGTCACCCAGCTACAAGGGGAGAGAATGAATTCCCCAATTGCTCTAATTTCAGTGTGAACGTAAAAGGAAACATTCATCTTATTAAAAGACGTTTCATCTTGTTCTCCTTTTTTCTTGTTCTGGTCAGTGAAAAAGCAAATTCATTTCAACGTACTTACTTTTGTATACACTATTTACCTCCACCACGGGTCGGGGCGCACCAAAGCGTTCTCTTTGCAGCATTGTCACAAGGCGTTGTCAGCTGCACCGTGCAGCTGCTGTCGGCAAGAATCACCCTCTCCGCCAGAAACGGTGGCTGTGCTCCAGGAGGGACAGAAACGCGTCCTGACTTAGTTTGCGCTCTGGACGTATCATCTTTGGCGCTCCTCAGCAGTCTCTCCCGGCGCAGAGCCCACACGATGGCACTCCATCCTAACGAGCTGTCGGTGCCGTGCAGCCTCCCGCTGGCAAATTGTCCTGCCTTGTCACTTGGTTTCTCCTCCAGCTTAACCAGGCTTCCTGCTTCCTTGCCCTCGCTGTGTTAGTTTAACGGCAGAGCTGGAACGCAAAGCGTCTTTTCGAAAGAAGTACCTGGTTTTAAGAAAGGACCCTGAGTTGTGAAGCAGTCCCAGTGGTTATCACAGATAGCTAAAGCGTGTTCTCTTTTCATATTGAATGTGCGTCTCGCTTCACCTTCCAGACCCTGAACTAAGCTTTCTCCTTGTCTGCTAAGTTAAATAGCACTGTCTAAAATTGCCTCTCCATTTAAATACTCTTTCCTGTGATTAAGTTGTCTTTCCTTCTTTTTTGACGAATGACAAACAATCTCTCCAGGATAGCAGGACATGATGACACATCTCCTCACCCCCATGGACTTTCCCAGGAGCCACTGAATGTGTGGACGCAGGAACTGACCAAAAGGTTCCTCCCCTCTGCAGACTTCAGCGCAGTTGGAGGTGTGGAGACGAGGGGCATGGTCAGCCTGGATCACACCTAGGGTGAAGGAGAGAGGCGGCTGCAGAGGGCAGTTCTGTCCTCTGGTGGTCCTGCAGTTAGAAGGTGCCGTTCTCTCCCCTCTGGCTCTCATGACTCTGCTGCTTGCCGTGGTATATCATCGCTGTCAAATACCTTCACTCCAGGGTCACTCTGTGCCTTGGTTTCTCATCATTCTCACTGCACGGGTCTACGTTTGCCCCATCCTCCCTCAGCTGCCAAACCTGCATGCCACTCTGGTTATGGTTGCGTGGCTAAACCACCGGGACAGCAGTGTGGATCAACCAAGGACAGCTTTGGCCTCCTTTGCTCCCTGCTGTTCCTGACTGCCCTTGTAGGAAGCCTGGCCTGCAAGCATCCAACACAGCCCTGCAGTTTGCCCCACGCGATGCACTGTACGCGTGCTGTGCTGTGAAAATCTCCCTCTGATAGGCTGTGACATCCCCCCCAACTTATTTCAGGCACTTTGAACGGAAAAAATACCCACAGCCGATGGCCAAGGGCACCATGTGAAGCTCAAGCAGAGACGGGCCAAGGACAGTGCTGATGCAGCCAGCTCACCTGAGAGGATCTCAATCTTGAGCAGTGGGAGTGAAAAACCTCCCATGTCCCGCATGGTGGGGGCCAGAGGGATGACGTGGGCCGATGCCCGCAGCACCGCAAACGCAACTTCAGGCACCACAGCTAACGGCCTGCAATGACCAACTACAGGCTGTAAATTGCACATACTGAAGACAATAACACTATCTAGAGGTGACAGCATCATCAGGTTCTACTCGGTGCTCCTCGTGCTCTGGAGTTCATATAAAATCTGCCGAGGCAAACTTCGCGCTGGGACGTGGCTCTCAGCTGCAGGTGCCGGATGGCCTCGACCTCCGTCCGGGCTCCCAGTGGTTCAGGATGTCTGTGTCTTAGGAATGCATTGGTGTTCTGTTTTCCTTAACGTGCAGCTACATGTATGACCTTGTACTTGACTTAATTTAATGACTACTTGAAACTTATTTTCCTTCAGTGTGTGTACTTTGAACAAATGACTTTTTTTTTCTTCTTTTTTTTTTTTTTCAAAAGGAAAATAATTTACCTTTGTTCAGGATTTTTTCTTGACTAAAGGTACCTTAACTGAAATATTAAATTATTGTGAAGACATCCATTTTAGCTAGAAGGTAACTAAAATTCATTACATCCTAGCACACTAACCGGAGTCCCATTACTAATTTTTTTTTCTTGTATCAATGGTATCGATCACCAACTCACACAAATCAAGTAGCAGTTTCCGAAACAGGCATCACAGGGAAGTACATTCAAGGAAACTTTTAGAAGTAGATTCCGAGTCCCCGATTCCTAAACACGTGTGTGAGCGTGTGACTCTGTGTTCTCAGTAGCTACTGAATTTGACGGTTATTTATAGGATATGAAGTGCGTCTCCCCAACAGAGCTCTGCCCGCCAGTTCTGTTCACGGGGTCCAGGAGCTTCCAGCCAGCTGAAGTGCATCACAGTTCTGTTTAGAAACTACACTCCGCTTCTTTGGGGTTTTTTTTCTTTATTTATTTTGCATATATATTTTACAGTTCCGTATGTTATACTGCGTAGTGGCACCTTGCCGCCTGTAAGGGAGGGATTGTTTTGGCAAATTATTCTGCCTAAGTCCATAGCCCTTGGTGGTAATTTAGCACACAGGGAATATATTTTAATGTCAGCACAGTGAACACCCAGGATAACACTCTAAGCAGGGAACAAAAATTCTGTCAGGCCCATGCGCTCTCATAATCTGTTTTAATCTGGAGCCAATCAATAATATTGACGAGCTGCCCCGCTTGTCCACCCCGGTATTGGTCCACCTCTGATAGATGCTGCCTTGGCAGTCAGGATGGATAAGAGCTGCTCAACGTGCTATACGTATTTCTTGGTGAAATCAAAAGACTTTGTCTGTATGCACAAGTGCAGGATTTTATTATATTTAAGAATATATGCTACCTAAGGTTCTGAGGACCCCAGTAAAAATCCTGCAAGATGTGTCTGTTGCGGGGTTTAGAAACCTGACCTGGAGCTACTTTTGAAAATTACTTTCAGTCACAACAGCCGTATTTGTGGGGCAGCAAACAGCCAACGCACTCTTCCCGAGCACGCGGTGAATAACTGAGTTGGAGCATTTTTGTAAAAAAATTGGTTCTTTTCCTTCGGTGATCGCATCACAGGAAAACATCATGTACTTCTAAAAATTAATTCAGTAACTCAGTATTTGTTGAGGCATTGCTTAGTTTCAGTAAGACTTTCTCCCAGTGTCAGGCTGTCCTGTTTACTGGTGTGTTGACCTTTAACCCTTCATTTGAACTCTAGACTAGTTCATTTGACTGAAAATACCATGTTTCACATCAGGTTTTTTTTTTCCACAGTAATTGACAGCTGTTGGAAGCGACAGGACTACTAATAGATTTGTTCATACACAGGTGAGTGGGTGATGTGCACTTTGTTTTACTTCACATTGCTGGAATCGTTCTAACACTGAACAATGGCTGATACTTGCAATGTATGGGGAAGGCTCGATATCACTTTTCGCGGTAACTGAAATCAAGATTGGACTTGGCTTTAGTTTTTAAGTAATACAGTCATTGTCTTTAATATTGCTAATCTGTCTGTGTGGTGGTTTTGGTTTAGATTTTCACCAGCGTGGGATGTGTGATGAGCCCAGCATTCAGGTAAAGAGATTTCTCAGACTCTTGACGGTGACAGCTCTGAAGGGAGGTATTACTGAGTCAGAGAGTTAATGGGCTGGTAAAAGTATGGGGGGAAAAAAAACAACAGAGAAGAGAAAGGAACTGTATCACAGAGAAACAAGATTAACCTGAACTCCCTGTTCCCTAAAGAGAATTTGGAGGATGTTTACAAGTGGAACCTTTATTTCTGGCCAAAGTGAACAAGAGCAAATGTTCACAATCAGACAGTGCTCAGCTAAAGACCTTGATGCCCCTCAAGATCCAGACCGCAATGATACCAGCGGGGGTGTTCACCCTCTGCTTGTAACTCCCTTTGCACCTGCCAACGGCAAGATAGCTGCTGTGGTACCAGCTTCCAAAGAGGTGCAGGCAACTGCTCATCCACAAGCCTGATGTGTGCACCCGGACAGTTTGCAGCAATTATAATAAACAATAGCATTACTGTACACATAGTAAATGCGGAGCTTTGGAGAATGGTCAAAATGGCTTTTGTAAAGGTAAGCTATGCCTTACAAATCTGTTGAAGTAATCACAAAAGCAGATGAGTATATGGATTGGGTGAAGTCCGACTGATATAATTCCTTGGACTCTCAAGAGACTTGTGACAAGGCCCGTTGCCAGGGACTCTTAAAGATAAATAAAGAAGGCTCTGACTACCCAACATATTAAGTGATCTGGAAAGTACACGAATAGCAGGGTGATGACATCTGCTGATGAAAAAAAGCTCTTTAGGGTAATAAGGACTGACTGTTCGGAGTTGCAAAGAACCTTAGTTAAAAAAGTGGGAGAAGGAATACAATACAGATAGATGTAAAAAGTGAGCAAACAGGAACAAATGCTGATGTTACCATTCATGGCTTTGGAATTATATTAATTGGGACCATTCTGTGGAAATGTCAGATCAGTGCTATGCGATGATTAAAAAAGCAAAGTAAGTCTCAGGTATCACTAGGAAAGAAACTGAGAAGAGAGCAGAAAATAACCATTATGCTGCGGTATAAATCTGTTGTGTATTCACATCTTCAACACTGTTTGTGATTCTGGTCCCTCTGTCTCAAAAAGAATGTATCAGAGTTGGGAAAGGATCAGAAAAAGGCAACTGGCTTGAGCGGAACGTATGGGCCATTGTTGGTGACAAGCGACTGGATTTGATGGACTCTGGTCACTATGGCCGTTCTTATATTAAGAAGTTCTTATAAGTTGAACCTTTGCTCTGTGTCACCAAAATGGTCATTAGGAAGAGGGATCAGCCTTGCTTTCAATAAAAACATCAAGAAAGTAATAGTCTAGTGTGAAATACACGGCTCTTCTAAGGTCCCCTAATTGGAAAAATACACCTCAAAAAGAAAAAGCATCTCTAAAAATAAGTTTGACTCACAGAAGGTGTATGTTTATAAAAAAGTGGAACACGCAAAACCAAAAAGTGTTGTTTCTTATGTTAGGATTCCGGAGGTCAAGAGAGGCTGTTTGATACCACAGTTAGTGTTTCGCATAGAATGTATGATGCTCTTGCTCCACAGATTCCTAATCGAGTGACTCTCAGTTCTGTGTCTGATGCCACGAAACTGCACCAGTTATGACTGTTAGAGCCATTTCTCCTTGATGGTTGAGAAAAGGCCAGCCTGGTGGTGGTCTTCTTAGAGAAGTCCGTCATCTCTCTCGTTAGCCCTCACAGCGTGCTTCAAAGCCCGTTTGACTCATATTCAGGATCTCTTTCACATAAGCTTGGGCTGGCATAATGTGACATTCTGGTACTCGTGGCTGGATCTGAGTGAAAGGTCTCAAGGCAATCTGTTTTAGGATGTTTTCTTCATGTTTGTAAAGATTTCAGGTTACACTAAGTGAATCTAACGAAAAGCATGGAAAGTCTGTAGGTTGTATACTGTGATACCTCAACTTCCAGAACTCTTGTATCGTCGTTCTGGACTAAAACATTTGCTTTCTTTTTCCAGATCCCCTTAGCAAGCCTAGTGTTCCTCTTTTGAGGGAATCATCACTCCGCAAGTCATTACAATCATTTGCCATGTGCATGATAAGGAACATCTGAGTACTTGGAACACGCTGTGAGCTTCAGCACCAACGTCTTGAATGCCGGTACCCAACACCTGAAGACTTAATGTTGGATGGAAAACCTGAATGGTCTGGAGGAATAAATGAAAACGGACATCTGCACTTTTTGAAAAGAGGTCTTGATTTACAAATCTGGCAGAAATTATGTTTACAGAAGGAATCCAGGCAGTATTGTTTTATATCTTGGGTACTCTCCTAACAAAGCGTCCCTTATAAACATCAAAAACACGACATTCAGCTGTTAGAGAGGAAGGGAAAATACTCTTGAGGATAGCTTTGTCCCAAGCCCCGGGGCATCCATTATATGCCCAGATGTTTCTTTTTCGGACTTTCACTCTTCAGTATTGACTTATACACTTCACAGAAGATTTGTTCAGAAAGGAGGTGTGAATAAAAGATAATGAAGAATGATCTAGTCATCTGCAAGGTGGAAATGAAACCCACCTAAATTCCCACCACGTATAGTACCACTTGTATTGTTATACACCAGAATCGTGTCTGGATGATTATGTTAACATTTTGCTGTAACAATGATGTCATTGATGTGATGTGATGGAAAATCTAGCTTAGGAGAGTACTCTGTAAGCTGAAGTTTTCATCAAGTTAATATTTCTTCAGTGTTGGACTCTAGCATGAAAAGTTCTATTTCAGCAAAAAAGTAAGCGTCTTTCTTCATTGTCCCAGAAAGATTACACTGGAGAGTGAAAAGCGAAATCAGAGCAGAGGATGACTCAGTATAACCATTCAGCAGAGCTCTCTCTCCAGAGCCCAGCAAATAAGTCATTAAATTTCACTGAAACACCGCTGGCTTTGGATGAAAGGACCCTGTTAGGGATGAAGATTTCACTGTCGGTCCTTCTGTCTGTTATAACTTTGGCAACGATCCTTGCAAATGTTTTTGTTGTTATTACAATTTTTCTGACCAGAAAGCTCCACACACCTGCAAATTACCTCATTGGCTCCTTGGCAGTGACTGATCTTTTAGTGTCTGTCCTAGTAATGCCCATCAGTATTGCTTACACTGTCACCCACACGTGGGCCTTCGGCCAAGTGTTGTGTGATATCTGGTTATCATCAGACATCACGTGCTGCACAGCCTCCATCCTACACCTCTGCGTTATTGCACTGGACAGATACTGGGCTATCACAGATGCTTTGGAATATGCCAAACGCCGGACCGCTGGCCGAGCAGCGCTCATGATTGCCGTGGTCTGGATGATATCTATTAGTATTTCTGTGCCACCATTTTTCTGGAGGCAAGTGAAAGCTCATGAAGAAATTGCAAAGTGTACTGTGAACACAGATCAAATTTCCTACACTATTTATTCCACTTGTGGAGCTTTCTACATCCCAACTGTGCTCCTCCTGATCTTGTACGGTAGAATTTATGTAGCAGCTCGATCCAGGATTCTGAAGCCACCCTCATTATACGGGAAACGCTTTACTACTGCACACCTGATTACCGGCTCTGCTGGGTCTTCCCTCTGCTCCATTAACGCAAGCCTTCATGAAGGGCATTCCCATTCAGGTGGATCTCCAATATTTATCAATCATGTTAAAATAAAGCTTGCAGATAGTGTCCTAGAAAGGAAAAGAATTTCTGCTGCAAGAGAAAGGAAAGCCACCAAAACTTTAGGCATTATTCTGGGGGCTTTCATTTTCTGCTGGCTGCCTTTTTTTGTCATGTCCCTAGTCCTGCCAATCTGCCAAGATGCTTGTTGGTTTCATCCCATCCTACTGGACTTTTTTACATGGTTAGGTTACTTAAACTCATTGATCAATCCAGTCATTTATACAGCTTTTAATGAAGAATTTAAGCAGGCTTTCCAAAAACTAATACATTTCAAAAAGTGTTCGTCGTGATCCTCTCCTGTTGTGTTACCGACCCTTGTGCAATCTGGCAGCCTACCTGGAAACTTTCTGTGTTTTTATTCCTAAGGTACGGAGTAGTAATTGCCATCTGTGCTGCTACCCTGTGCTGTGCATGTGACTGGGAACTTCTTGCCGATTTGGTACTTTCTGTCTGGAATTCTGTATCCCATAGCAGAACTTGTCTGTGGTCTCTGCAGTGATCATTTGTGTATGTAAGACCAACACATGAAGCAAGCTTTGTAACGAGTGAAGGAGTGTGAAGCAGAGAGCCGAGTTTGTGCAATGAGATGACACGTTATCCAATTCTGCCATGCCTTTGTAACTGGATGGGAGGAAAATGGGTGCATATTTGCAGGACACGGTGTTTCTGCTGTATGTTATTAACAATTCATGTAGGCTGAGGAAGTTTCTGGAGAACAGGATTCTGATGTCTACATTTTCTATGGCACGTATGTTATCTATTTGAAACTGATAAAACCTGTAACTTTTTCAGAAGTTGTGTGACACAGCTTGACTATAAGCAGCAGGGCATAGAAGCCATAGCGCGTGTGTAAGTTCTGTTCATGAATGCTGCATTTGAAGCTATGCTTTTGGTTTGGTGAACTGTAGAAAGAAGACAATTTATTTGAAATGATTTTTACATATTTTATCATGAATAGAATAGCCAGTGCAGAAATACTACAAAATAAATAGCATGAAAATTATTGAAAAATACCTCGATCTTATATTTCTGTTATTTAATTTTTTAATATAGAATGTATAACTTGGAGCTGTAGGCTCCCTTCTGGGCTGCCATTCCTGTGTCCAGGCCAGTCCCATCTTCTGCCCTTGTGGGACAGCTGGTGTGACACCGCCAGTCCAGCGTTGGTCTGGTGGTAGCTGAGGTACGGTATCACACAAGGTTGATATAACCACCTCTGCTAGAATAATGGGATATACAGTCTCGTATTGGGCCTGCAGCAGGGCACCTGTGTGACTACATGAGATCTGAAGAGATACAACTCCAGGATCCTTCAGGGCCTTGTCACTCTGAAGAACCATTTGTGGAGCCTGGGGGAAGGTCTCCTAGCCTAACATAGGACATGGCATATTCCAGAACATTGGCATCTTCTAAAGGAGGCAGACAAGCAGCCAGTTCCTCCTCAGAAGACACAGTCTGTATTATTTTGCAACAATCTTTTTCATCGTGGGTCTGGCTGATACAGGTCTTCCTGGCCAGTAGTGGCCCACAACAGGGTTTCAGTCAGCCGTCAAGCTCATGTGTTTCAAGAGCTGATGTTTAAAGACAGGTTTTGTGCTTCTGGACCCACATCACTGGAGCTCTTCGCATCCTCTACCAGCTGTTCAAGGATTTGGAGGAGCCTTTCTGTTTGACATTGGCACAGGGAGACAAGACTGCTTTTAAAATGACCCAGCAGTGCTGCCGGCAGCGGCTGACCCTCAGAACAAAGAGCACCCCGGGAAGTTTCCCATAGGCATGTAGCATAAGCACTAGTCTGAGAGTGCCCATGATATATGATATCCCCTCATTCCCTCAGGAATCCTTTCCTGTCCCCCAACAATTTAACCTGGGAGACAGTCACACCCTGAAGAGTGTGTACCTCCAGAAGTCACGGGACCGGATCTCTGCAGAATTATTTTCACGCTACAGGCAAAGGTTTCCTGTCATGAAGACACTGGGGTTTTTGGGTATCTAAAGTTTCTCCTGTTTTTCCCCAATCCTCTTTTGATGCTGTCCATCCTGCCTGCACCCTGTACTTTCTGGACCCCTTTGTCTACCGTGCTCATGTGGCACAGCCCAGTGACCTGAGGGGCCCAGGGTACAGGGAGAGGGTCACACAGCTTTAACTGCACAAACATACCGGTTTTACAGCTTGAAAACAAAAAAGACCCAACTAGGGCAAGTGAATAATGGACAGATCAAGTAAATGATAGTGAGGGTTACAGTCGGAACCCAGAATGAAGGTCTGAGTTCCTCGGCGACTTGAATGAATCGAAGATGGTTTCTCCGCCTCCGCTCCAACAGCCTGGCCAGCATAATGGTGGTGTCTCCTGCTTTGTACCAGCCTCTGCTGAGAGCTATAGGCTGGACTTCCCACCATATGGCTTCATGCTGCCTAAGGCTGGCCTTGCCTTCAGCCAGCTCCCTTATGAACTACTGATTCTCTTCCTATATTAAGTTTCAAGATGTCATGCTAGCAGTGAGCCCTCAGGTCGCAGTGTTCCTGTGAAAACTTGGCAGCAAGGCTGTCACTGGGTTGTCCAAATGATGCTGAATTTTGGTCTGCATTTCACTTAGAGAGCTTCTCCACAGTGTCCTTGAGGTGGCATCATGCCTGGTTCTAACCTTGAAATCAGAGCCTTGGAGCAGCTCGTGCCAACATCTCATTAGAAATACTCATCGAGGCAATGACAGCAAGTGTGTCATTCCTTGATCAGATCTGGGGACGTGCAGTACATAGAATCAGAGTAATTCAGGTTCGAAGGGACCAGGCTACTCAAGGTTCTCTTCAGCCTTCTGAGGATGAGGATGCACAACCTCTCTGGGTAACCTGTTCAAGTGCTTGACTGTCCTCATGGTGAAAAAGATTTTCCTTATATGCAGTCTGAACCTCTCTTTTTTCAATGTATGTCTATTGTCTCTCAGTCTCCCAACAGTCACTTCCTCCTAGGTCCTGGGGGAGCTGCTGTCAGGTTCCCTCAGGGCCTTCCCTTCTCCAGACTGAGCAAGCCTGGTTCATTCAGCTCCTCCCTCTGCATTGCTGGGGCAAGTTCTCCAGTCTCTTGGCCATTCTGGTGTCCCTCCATTGACCTCACTCAGGTTTAGGTATGTCTTTCTTGTACTTAGAGGCTCCAAACTGGACGCAGTATTCTAGATGTGGTCTAACAAGGGCTGAGTAGAGTAGGATAATCACTTCCCTTGATTTATTAGCTATGCTTCTGACAATATAGCCTTCTCTGCTGCCAGGGAACACTGACAGCTCCTGCTCAGCTTGCTGTCAGGTCCTTTCCAGCAGAGCTGCTACCCAGCCAGTCAGTCCTCAGCCTGCATCATCGCAAAGGGTTCTTCCTTGCCTGATGCAGGATTTTGCATTTGTCCTTGTTGAAGTTCATAAGGTTCCTGTTAGCCCCTTCCTCCAGCCTGTCTAGGTCCTGCTGAATAGTGGCTCTGTCCCTGAGTGTATGCACAGGACCCCCCCGCTCAGTGTCATCTGCAGAGTTGAGCGCACTCTGTCACCTCCTCCAGGCCATTGATAAAGATGTTAAACAGGACAGGTCCTAGGATAGCCCCCTCCAGTATTCTGCTTGTTATCAGGCTGTCCACCCATCCAGGCCACAACATCCCAAATTGGATACAAGGATAATGTGGGAGTTATTGTTGAAAGCCTTGCTAAAGTCAAGGTAAATGACACTCCTCTCTGCTCGTGCACAGCTGCAGTCAGTGTATCATACAAGGCAATCAGACTGGTCAGGCAAAGGTCACCCTTTGCAAATGCGTGCCTGCTGTTCACCTTCTTCTTCACTATACTCCTGCTCAGATCCAGCCTCCCGAGGCAGTACAACCAAAGGCCGCAACTTTGACATTCTTTCTCAGACTGTTCAGACTGTGGCGTTGTTACTTAGAGAAAATCTCTGGGCAGGGTGGCACAGAGGCAGGAGCCTGAAAGAGGTCAGTCTGAGGACCTCTGTAGCAGCTCATAGCTTAGACTACAGACCACAGGGAAAAGTGTCTCAGAGAACAAGAGGAGGAGGGGACCACATGGTTTATGTCTGCTATGTGAGGAGTTCTAATAAATAATGTTCCCCTGCTACATCTTTACAGCTGTTTCTAAGTAGTCAGTGGATTGAGATTCCTTCACTATTGTGAACAGTCCCAGAGAAGATGGCTCAAATGAATTAAAGACCAGTGGGCAAATGGGGGTAGGGTTTGTAGAAACCCAAGGGTATGTAGAAACCCAAGTCTTAGGGAAGTCCCTAAAGAAAAAGGCTTCCTCTTCATCTCATCCCTTTGGACTGAGGGATATTATCTCTGCTTCTGTGCCAATGTCCTGAACCTGCTCTTTGTGCAGGACCTGGTGTGCTCTGTTTCTTCCAGCTATTCAGATGCGCATCTGGAACCTTGCTACCCACCATCCTTCCTTCAGTGCTACCCACCACCTTCAGTGGTGCCCAGTGATAGGAGAAGAGGTAATGGGCACAAACTTGAGCATAGGAAGTTCCACCTAAACATGAGGAGGAACTACTTTCCTGTGAGGGTGTCAGAGCCCTGGCACAGGCTGCCCAGAGAGGTGGTGGAGTCTCCGTCTCTGGAGACATCCCAAACCCACCTGGACGCGTTCCTGTGCCACCTGCTCTGGGTGACCCTGCTCTGGCCGGGGGTTGGACTAGATGATCTCCAGAGGGCCCTTCCAACCCCTATCATTCTGTGATTCTGTGATTCCCATAACTCCTGGATCAGGAGCTGCTTGACTTTCCCCAGCCCTATGATAGTTCCTAACTAGAAAATTTTGCCCTCTTTGTACATATACAAATGAATCTGGGAAGAGGGAAAGGAGAGGAGGACCCTGACAGTACAGTCCAGAATTTAGAACATACCTAGAAAGCAGATGACACAGGGCCAAGTCTGTTCTCTATTAAGTAGTAGATGGTTTATGCACAGTAGAATTACTTCAGCAGGTGAAACTGTGAACTTTGTCCTTTGGTATCTGGGAAGTGACATTGTTTAACAATAGGCTTCCCAGGAGAGCATTCTGGTCATTGAGTCAGGGGTGTGGCATTTCCAGGAAAGAGCTGGGTTGGCATCAGTACCCAAAGCCAAGGAAAGTTCCCAGATGAGAATTCTGGGACAGTACTGACCCCTGAGGAACGCCACGCATCACTGGTTTCCACTTGGACATCGAGCCGTTGACCACAACCCTCTGAGTGTGGACATCCAGCCAGTTCCTTATCCACCGAGTGGTCCATCCATCAAATCCGTGTCTCTCCAGTTTAGAGACCAGGATGTCGTGTGGGACAGTTTCAAATGCTTTGCATAAGCCCAGGCAGATGACGTCTGTTGCTCGTGCCTTGTCCACCGACACTGTAACCCTATCATAGAAGGACACCAAATTTGTCAGGCATGACTTGCCTTTGGTGAAGCCATGTTGGCTGTCACCAATCAGCTCCTTATTTTCCATGTGCCTTAGCAGAGATTCCAGGAGGATCTGCTCCATGATCGTGCCAGGCACAGAAGGTGAGACTGACCGGTCTGTAGTTCCCCGGGTCTTCCTTTTTTCCCTTTTTGAAAATGGGAGTTATGTTTCCCTTTTCCCAGTCAGTGGGAACTTCACCAGACTGCCATTCTCATTCATTCCCATTGCTCTATCTGGATCAACTACGCTTTTGTTCTTTTCCTGTCTTGCCTACTCTTGAAGATTTGCAATGATGAACGTAATGGCAAAATACAGCATAGGATGATGATTCACTACTATTCTTTGGGCTTTTATAAAACGCTGTTTAATTCAAGAGCAAACAAATTAGGCCCTTTCATTGATTAAATTATAATCTAATTAAAAAAGGCACATGGTCTAATTTTACACCATTCTGAATGCTGATAAATATTTGATATAGTGCTTCAGGAACTCGGGAAAAAAAATAAATATGGAACTGGCACAGGAAAACACTAGCTAAACATCATAAATGAAAGATAAATAACACCCCATAGTCTCTGAGTTGAAAAGAGGAGGCTATCATGTCTCAGAGATCAATGTCCATATTTACCATGTCATTAATGCTCTGTGGATCACAGTCAAGAGTACACAAATGCATTTCACAGAAGGTAGATGAGGGCTGCATGATTTCTAAGTGCCTCTCCAGTGAAGCTCCTGAGGTATTGAGCACGCAGGTAAGTTAAAACACATTTTTTTATTTCTACAGAAGTATATACTGGGGTTGTCCCAGCAGATAGTTATTTCCATGATAATGTGGAAATCATTGAAAACAGAAGAAATAGCTAAATAAAAGTCAAAGCACCTGTGTTCACTGCAGCACCTTGCAATTAAATTTCAGTGCAGGTTATTCCTACAGCTGGAGAAGGGGATGAGCATCAGCAATGAGGAGTGACCATGACTGAAGGCTGGCAAGACAACGAAGGTGGAAGCTGATCAATCCTCCCATCGTTGTGGAAAGTGTGTGAGTTGAAGCAATACTGCTATGCTTACCAATCCAAAGATGCTTCCTTGTGAGCGGAGTAGGGAGGAACAAATGTATGTGTAAGACTACTCCCTCCGCAGTAAACCTTCAGAGCCCTTGAAGGAATGTCAGGAGGGATGGCTGTAGTTATGGTTCCTGTGCAATTTCCATTATGACAATCCAGCTACAAGTGCTCAGTAGCTCTTATCACTCAGAGGTGAGGAATTCCCAACAGCTTCAGCAAAATTCATCGAACTTTTCTGAATTCTGTTTCGATATAGCCAAGATGCTTCTGTTGAAAATGCCAATGACCAGACACATTCCATGCACCCGTCAATAAAAAATTTTGCATTTAGATTTCATCATGGGTGACCATAGTAGGAAAATAACAGTAGGTTAGTATATAGTGAAGGTAAGAGCCCTCTCAGCCAGATTTCCTCTAAGCTGCCTTGTTCATATACACACCACATCCAGCTTCTGATGATCACAGGCACATTTTCACAGCAGTTGTGTTGCCAGCATCTGTTACTGAGAGGGTGGCCCTTTGCCCTAGCCTGACGAGGTCCCTCCGAGTAGCAGCCCTGCCCTGCAGCGTAGCCATAGTTCTCCGCAATCTGGTACTGTCTGCAAACTTGCTGGGAGTGCAAGACAGCTCATTGTCCAGGCCATGGACAAAAAAGACACTGTTGACCTATGAGTGTGCATCACTAAAGAACGCCTTAGCAACTAGTTGCCCCTTCAGCCCAACGGTTCAGCTAGTTTTTCGTTCACTTCACACTCCACTTACCCAGTCCAAATCTTACCAACTTGCCTACAAGTGGACTGTGTGAGACCATGTCAAAGGCCTTGATAGAGTCAATGCTAAACTCAATCATTACAACATCCAGTGCCCTCCTGTTGTCCACACAGGCTGTTGTCTCATTGTAGAAGTTAATCAGGTTCGTCAGACACAACTGGGCCTTGGTAAATCCCTGCTGGCTGCTCCCAGTCACTTTTTTGTCCTTGATGTGCTTGGAAATAGCTTCCAGGAGGATGTGCTATCCAGTCTTCCCAGGGACTGAGTTGAGGCTGACCAGCTCATAGTTGCCTGGATCCTCCTTCTTGCCATTCTTGATAACAGTTATCACATTTGTCTTTTTTCAGTCATCAGGAACTTTTCCTAATCACCAGGACTTTTCAAAGATGATAGAAAGCAGTCTTCAAATTACAATTCCAGGCATGCTTGGCACCCTCAAATTAGGCCTACACATGGGACCAGACGGGTCCCATGTGTAGGCCTAATTCAGTGGATATTTTTAAGACTGAATTAAGTTCCAGGAAGGGGTGAAACACTCCCTAAACTCAACTGACTTTAATGACAATAGCAGGAACAGCGTGGCCAGCAGGAGCAGGGAAGTGATGGTGCCTCTGTACTGGGCACTGGTGAGGCCTCACCTCGAGTGCTGTGTTCAGTTCTGGGCCCCGCTGTACAAGAGGGACATTTTGTTGCTGGAGCGTGTCCAGAGGAGAGCTACCAGGCTGGTGAGGGGTCTGGAGAGCAGGTCAGATGAGGAGAGGCTGAGAGAGCTGGGCATGTTTAGCTTGGAGAAGAGGAGGCTGAGGGGAGACCTCATTGCCCTCTACAGCTCCCTGAAAGGAGGGTGGAGAGAGGTGGGTGGTGGCCTCTTCTCCCAGGTGAAGAATGACAGAACCAGAGGAAATGGTCTGAAGTTGCGGCAGGGGAGGTTTAGGTTAGATCTTAGGAGGAATGACTTTACTGAAAGAGTGGTCAGGCACTGGAACAGCCTGCCCAGGGAGGGGGTTGAGTCACCATCCCTAGAGGTGTTTAAGAAACGTCTGGATGTGGCACTTCAGGGCATGCTCTAGTGGCAGACACTGTAGGGGGTTTTTTTGTGTGTGTATGGTTGGACTCGATGATCTCAAAGGTCCCTTCCAACCATGAAGATTCTATGATTCTATGAATATTTCCACTGTCTAGGAAGGAAGACTGAAATGAGACTTCTGTGGAAGAATCTGTAGTGGAGATGTCTAATGTATTCAGATAAACCCTGCTTTCAGTGTGTGCAAATCCTGTTTATTATTCCCAGCAGCTGCCACTCCCCATCCTGGTGTTCTCCAGATACGTGAGGTTCTGGATCCTTATGAAGCTGGTGAAGACAGATATGAAGATCCTTGATCTGGGGAGGATTCTCACTGCAATGCCACAGCATATGCTTTTCGACCAAGAGGAAAACTGCAGCAGTACAAACTAAGACATAGACCTGCTTCTGATGTTGCTGCTTGCTTCTCCATGCCTTCGTCACTGTACCTTGATATGGCTGCAGGGTCCTAGGGGAGGCAATGGTGGTATCTTGCTGATCCTAGGAACAAGAAACAGTTACACACACACATGCACTCGCACACAAAAAAAAGCATACCCAACAAAACTTATGTTGGTTGCCATATAGAGTGCTGATAACGATGTAAGACTAGCAAGCTATGCAGCGCTGCTGCCCACACAAGCATGCATCTGTTTCTTTTTTCCTGCTTACCGTGTTTAATAACATTCCTAAACTCTGTGTGGCGCCTCGCACAGCCAAAGCTCCAGCTCTGTCAGGAGCTTTAAGAAACTAATTCAGTAAATACCAGGATCTTAAGAGGTTATAAATACTTCAAGCCGGAACACCTGGAATCAGGTAATAACAGGGAAATTTACACTTCCATTTAAAAAAATTCTAGTCTTACTTTGCAGAGAGAACCAAGAAATTTTGATTCGATGGATACCACTGGCTCAGAAAACAGTGGGCTGGTTCAACTCACTAAACTGGCAGAAAAGTATTCACTCTGCATTAGTCTTCTGCCAGTTTAATGAGCTGAACGAATGCCAGAACGGGTGCAACAGAAGCATCACAGACTCACATGTAGTTTCAGGAGGAGGGAAACAGAACTGCATGTATCGTCAGCAGCAAACTGTTAGATCAACTTAGACACCTCATTTAAATTCACCATAGAAACAGAGGAAGAACAGATTAGCAAGAATATCTGAAGAGTCAGTTCAGGGACTTCATGAACTGGGAGATGACTCAGACAGACATTTTTAATAGACAGTGAGAAATCTGTTCATTGTGAGCCTGTCTAATCCCTTTTCAATCTCATGTCTCTGGCGTTCATGGCATCCTGTGGCCATCCACGTCTCACATTATCAAGCTGTGCGTAAACTGCATGAGCTACTTTTGTTTGTTTAAACCTACTGCGCCTTATGGGTCCTCTGTTGTCAGATAATGCTCTCAGCTTTTGTTGCTTCCCCATATTATTCATGATTTTATGGGTGTTTGTCATCTCCCCTCCCACCATCATTTCTGGTCAAATCTGCCCACATTACTTACACCCTACACCCTTGGTACTAAACTACCTTTTCTATCAAGTACCATAAAAAGTGGAGGCTGCCACTCCACAGTGATACTCTTCCAGGTAAGAAAGAGATTGCTGCTTCCCTCCCAGCTTTAACCCACCCTGCTATTCATATCTGCCCACAAGCGAAGTGGTCTTCGTCAGCCCACCCTAAGCAAGTGCACACCACCAGCAGTGTAACCACTAGCAAACCTCCTCCTCCGCGACCCTGTGCCTCTTCCCATTCCAGTCCCTGTGTAGCTGTCCCCCCCTCCTGGTCCCCTTTACTCTTCAGTGTGAGTTGGGCTCCCCTACTTTGTTCCCGTCTTCCCTGCCAATTGTATACCTTTTGTTTAGCAAGAACAGTCCAATTAAGAGCTGGGTTCCCCTCCTCACCTTGTTGCACTCTCCATTCCACTTGTCCCACTCTGCCCTTCTGTCTAGTGCTTCCACTGACTGCACTAAGTCCCCAATAATAAAAAAGAAAAATAAAATTGCTCCTTCCTCTCAGAGCAGCCAGAGCTTCCTTATTTCTCCTCTCTTCCTTTTCTCTGAGATATCTGCCCAGGCAGCTGCAGCCCTGTTGCCACAGCCACTCTATCACCATCTGCAGCCATGCTGCTTCTGCACCACGCACAGCAGCCAGGGTGTCTCCCACGCGTATCTGGAGGTCTGACATTTGTCATTCCCTGTTTTTCCACTCACTGTCTCTTCCTCTCACAGGAGTCTCCACCCAGATGTTGGTTCAGATGCCGCCTTGGTGAAGGGCTTGTTTCTCATCCTTTATTTCCCCTCATCTCGGTTTGTTCCCACACACCTCACCTCACCCGCCTCCCATCACTCATGCTGGGTGGTAAGGACTTAACCCTCTGCCTTGCACTTTCCTTCCAGCAGCAGTTCATTGTCCAAAAGCTGCTGGCATCCTGTGGCACTGGAGAGTGAGGGGCATTCTTTACAGTCCATAGTGAGCTCTTGATTGCTTTGCTGCATGAGGAAGACACACCAAGGCCTGAGGCATGGTCGCAATGGCTATCGCTTGGCTTGGAAGGATGGGTGCTGGGTTTCCAAACCCAAAGATGGGTGCCAGCACCTCTGGTAGAAACCTGTCTTCCTCAGGTGTCCCCTCAATGGCTGCTAAGTAGCCCACCTGGGTGCCAGGAGGGATCCTGCATAGACTGCTGCAGCCAGCGGACACTGCTAATGACAATGACCAGGCAGGATCCACATACGTGGGAGGAAGGATACACTAAGGAGAGGCTCTGCCTTGGGGAGACACATTCCCTCTTCTGTCCCTTCTTGTCTCATCCTCTTTTGAGCATGGTTCCCTGGAGCCCCTGAGCCGCTCTCAGTGCTCAGACTTCCATCTTCATAATGATGGGGACTGAACTATGAACAAGGAAGGTGAATGCACACTGTGAGACCCATGACTCCCTTCTGCCCTGGGATAAAGCTTCCTCAACAGCATATTAGAGGAGCGGAGCTGCAAGGTGATTACTGTCCTCATCCTCCTGGAGGCCATGGTGCAGGAGGTCTCAAAATCCTTTGTGCTGGAACAGGGTTCACCCCTGGGCTTCAGGGAGGACTCCTCTTCAAGAGTTGTGACTTAAATGTCATTTCCAAAGTCTGATCTCTGCCAACCAGTGGAACTTTTGATCGTGCAATCAGGGCCCAAGAGCAGAGCTCTGGGCTTTAGGATGTCCCTGAATGGGGAAGCCTTTTGCTAAGCATCCACCACATACCAGCTGAGCCTGTCAAAGTTAACCAACCAACACAGCATCTCTGAACTAATCGGTCCAGAAGATGATCCCCTATTTTGCTCCTACTGTGAGCAGGTTCTGCAGGACCAATGCCACCGGAGCCATCTTCACCTCTGGCCTCATAACCAGAGGTTTTGGACTACAAACATCTCGGTGCTCTAAATTCTTTCGTGTTCTCTGTACTGAGAACTTGATATAACATTGGATCTTCTCTATTTGGCTGCACCCACCCATATCCAGGAGAGCGTTAAGGCTTTTGATACGCTTTCAGCTGTTTCCACTGTGGAAACTATTGAAGACAATGGCAAGAAGATTATGCCTGAGGAATGGTAGAAAAATATGCCAAATGTACAACACCACTTTCCCAACATTTCTGCAGGTTCTTGTTTAGTCAGAGGAGGCCTTGTTGTGGTCCCCTGGCAGCCCTTGACAGAAATTTTCTTCCCGTTATTTGTTTCCTGCTTTTTTGAAATACTTATGAACATTTGGTGCCAATACCATGCTGCAGCAGTGAGTTTCACCATAAACTCTCTACGAAAAAGTACCCAAGCACACTCTCTCCCAGCACAGCAGATCCAAGAAGCACATGGAAGGCAACCAAGGCTCTAATGTACACAACTCCTGGCAAGCTCGGAGCACATGCATTTAGCATGTGCTAAATTTTATTTCGCTGAAATAAAAAACTACCTTTTTTTTCCCATTTCACCTCCCAGTTACACCCAGCTATGCCATTGATAGATGGATTTCAAGAGCTGGTATTACATTAGCAAACCTCCCTCGTATCAGTTTGGAAATCAGAAGCAGTAACTGTAAAGCAGAGAACCAAAAAAACGTGGAATGCTGTTGCACCGCAGAGCACATGTAACGTGTGCCTCTGCTGCTGGTGTGCAGGTGAAGTTTCAGGGAAGCAAATACTTTCCCCATTTAGAACAACTGTACATAAGTCCTCAATTTGCCTACAAGTAAGGTCTTATTCATTCTGTATCCCTGCGTGAGCTTGGATTTTAGCTGTAAAGCAAGAAAACTCCCTTTAAAGTGTTGATACTTCATTCAGAACAAATATATTTAAGAGTGTGCTATGGAAACAGGACCAAAGAGTAATATTTTAACTCAGTATGACAACGTGGACAATATTCTCTTAGAGTGTTACAAATCAAATCACCTAGTGCTCAAAGCATCTTCCTTTGGCATTGTCTGAAACGAAACAGAGTTGGAAATACACTTTTAGCTAGTGTATATACTGGCAAAAGGGGACGACGCATTCTGAGACTGCCACGTCCAGCTGCACGGCCAGGAGGCTGGAAGGGATGACGGCTGCTGACTGGATCCTCTGTTGACTGAGCTGGCAATTGCCACATGAAAGTACTGAGTCATCGCTGCTCCATGTGACCCTCCAGGTCAGCCTCACGAAACTCCTGGGGCTTCGCTTACAGCCGAGTGACACTTGGAGCAGCTTCTCCCAGTTAGTGCTGGGAGGTCTCCGGTCTCACGATTCCATCTAAACATCTTTGCGCGTGCCAGAGGTGGAAACGACCACAGGCCCCACTCGATTCAACACCAAGTCCCAAACTTTCTGACAGACAAACACAGAAGGAGGTGTTGATATGAAGGCCCTGGAGGACAAACCTCTATGCGCCCTCTGGCACACAGCCCTCAGCCCTGTTTTTTGGGAGACGGGTTTCTTGTACACGCCTCGCGTTACCGGGCCTGGGGGGGGGAGCGCCTGCGACGGCACCGGCAGCGCCCGCCCCGACCGGCCCCTCCGGAGCCCGGAGGCGGCGGCAGCCGCGGAAAGAACCACAGCGGGACTCGGTCTGGAGGGCTCTCCTGCACAGACCCACGGGGAACACCCTCATCAGAGGGCCTCACCTACGCCCCGTCCCACGACG
>VXBH01004357.1:82120-153595 GCA_013400035.1 Rynchops niger
TTCCTGTTGCTTATTTTTTCTGAATTCCCCTGACTTTCCCCAGCCCACCCACGTTTATCGTATCATTAATAATGTTCTCCCTTTTATGTGTGAGCTTTCCCGGTGCTCTGTCTTTGTTAATCCCTTTAGCCTTCTTTGCTCCCCCGTCGTGAGGGTATTCATTGATGGAGCATTGTGAAACTTTGCTTTTTCTCTTCGTACAATTTCATAAAAGTACCACATTTGGCTTTGCCAGGTGCCCCTCGTGCTGGTATGCGATAAGTGGAGTAGCAGGCATTTGGTGGTTGTCCTTGGTGACTGCGCTTTCATTGCAAATCTGCACTTTTTTAATCTTATAATGCTACATCTGAAGCCTTTAAACCAATTAAACACAAGTTAAAGTGACCGTCCCAACTAATCGGCACATTTGAGTTAGGTGCAATGGGATTAGGTTTTAATTGGTGCGTTAAATTCTGTTAAAATCTTCCACAAAAATCACAGGGAAGAGTGCTCATCATTGCAGCCTGGGTTGGGGTTGTTCCTTATCAAGTCTCCGGCTGCGAGCGAGCACCTCCCCGCGCGGTACCACACAGCGATGACAGCGAAAGGGCGAAGTATTTTTACAACCCCGGAGTAGTCTCAGGCATTCAGCGTTTTGGGAAAAAAATGTAGTTACTTACCACCCGCCTACAGTCTCTTGGCAGAGATACGCATCTCCTGGCCTGCTGGATCGTGAGGAGGGACAGTGCCCCTCGGTGTCTCCGCTCTCTGTGAGTTCCAAACCGACAGCTATGTGCTCTGCTCCGTTCGTGCAGCCCATGGCCAGCCAGCGCGTTTCCTCAGGGGCAGCATGCTCCATGGCTGTCTCGCCTCCACAGCACTTGCAGGAGCATAATTCCTCCATTGTGTTGGCTCCACGGCGGTAGGGACGGCAGAAAACGGTCGGGGCTGCCTGGCAGGCTGACCCCCTGCCCCCAGGGAGCGATGGGGTGCGGGACCCCTGGCCGGGATTGCGGGCTGGCAGCCGGGGCTGGGTGGGGTGGCCAGCCCTCCGTGCCAGGCCAGGCACTGCGTGACGAGGAGGACATGGAGAGGTGGTTGCTGTGTTTCTTTTGGACGTGTGGCTGAAAGTTCCTGCGGGCAGGAGTGAATCGGGGTACAGGGGTGTGGGAGAACAGAGCAATTCAAGAGTTGGCAGGTCCCCATTAAGTAATCCCTGTGCCTCTAGTCTGATCTGAGCAGCCTTCAGCCTCAGCTTCCCCGTAATCCTATAAATGGTAAAGTTTCTTCACTCCAGTACAGGGCAATCTGACCAATTTCTACTTTCTAGGAAGTCAAAATAAGTTATGGGAATGTGTAGTCTTCACTAGCCCTCTGTCTTTCTCTGTGTTCTGAAAATTTGGCCCAACTGAGAATAAGTTATTTATTTACTGTGAGTTAGGAAGTGTAGACAAAAATAGCTCTTGTTAAAAAAGTACTCTCAAGTGTGGCTATTACCAGAAATGGTAATGTTTAAAAGCCTGGTATGCCTTACAATCTAGACCACATTATTTTGTTTGTTAAAATGGGTTGGTGATTACATCTTTGAGCATGACCTTACTGTACACAGGTGCTCTGAGGTTGTGCTTGTCCTCCGCTAAACCCTTCTTTCCCACCAAGGGCTGTGGTCAGTGAGGAACCAGACAATATGTGCATCCTTCCTCATGGAAGGTTTTCAGAAAGTGTGGCTGGGTGTGACTGAGCCAAATAACAAATAGGAGAATTTTGATGCAATTGTTACGCTAAAATTAAGCAAATAATCTCTTTAGGAGGCCATTTGGATTGGAACATTCACATGATGGTGATAATTAGTAGCAGTAATATGTTTTGCGCTAACTAGTGCAGTGCAGGTCATAAGAACCCCTAAAATGTACCGGAAGGGAGAGCACTAGTTGTGATGCTTATTGTTTTGTTAGTTACAGCCTCACAAGTCTGAGGCTTGTTGTACAGTCATTTTGCCTTGGGTAATATTTGGATCTGCATGTGTGAAGAAGAAAGCACGAGTGTTTTGAAATGCTTGGTGAGAGCTGATGGGCAAGTGTTGCTTGCCAGCACTCCCTGCATCCCTGGTGCTGGTGGTCTGCTTCACCCTTCCATATTGTTATTCCCTCTGCTTTAGGCATGCTGCATCTTCGGAAGGCTTTGGGTCCCTTAATTTAATCTCCTGTGTGTTGTCACCAAAGATGGGATTCATCTCCGCATCCACGTTTGGACCATCTCCGTGTTTGCCGGGATAACAGTGGAAGGCAGCTTTCCACTGGTGGTGACTGCGGCCAGCTACTGCAGACGCTCTGGACAGCCACATCTCTCTGGATTTCAGGGCTTAGTGTTGGTGACAGAATCAGTTTGGTGGAAAACCCACAAACAGTTTGCCTTTAATAATTTGCCAGATTTAGGAACCTTCATAACTCCGAGATTTAGGAACCTTCATGACTCTGAGCAGGCGCTGCTGTTCCCATGTTGTTGGTGGCGTTTGGGTTGATTCAACAGCCTGAAAATCAGAGCGCTTTTTGAAATGATCAAATATGAAGTGTGGCATTGGATTTCAGCCACCAAAATGTGGCAGTTTGGGCCTTAATCTTTTTGTGTTTCTGGCTTTGTCGGTTTTGGCAGTGATGTTTCCCTGCGAGGCCCTAATCTGGGCAGATAAGGGGTTGTAAGGCACAGTTCAGCCCTGTGTTCTTTAATCCTCGCCAGGGTGGAGTAAGATACGCAGGTGCAACAAGCAGCCTTACCTAAGCACACCGGCAGTATGCACAGGAGCATAAACACCATGCACAGGCAGTTTCTATTTCCTTCTCTGTAAAACAGAGCTGAGACTATTTCAGTGCTTTCTTCCAGTGGTTGAGCGGCAAATTTAGCGTTTCCATTCCTGAAGGTTTGAGGGTCTCTTAGAAACACAATCCAGAAAGGTGAATGCACTGTTACAGTAAAGGGCTGAGTAGAAAATAGGAGTTTTAACGTTATACTCAGCAGTCAGCCTGCTATGCAGCCTTTTGCCATGAGAGCTGGATAAGCTCTGCTGATGTTGGAACCTGTTGGGATCCACACCAGTAGCCCCAGGAACGAAATGGATCAGTTATTCACACAGGAACAAAGTTGACAAAATACACAGCTATAATGTGAGGAAACACCAGCTGATAAGTTTGTTTCTGTGTGGCAGTGGGCAAATGAGAGCTGCTGCTCACTGCTGCAACTCTGTCGACTTGGAGGAGAGGCAGGGATTTTCACATCCTCTGCAGCCATGGCTTTGGGCAGCGCTACGTCAATGCAGGTGGGCGCTGTGGTAGAGGAGGTGGGTTTGCCTTTCCCCTCGTCCCGGATGCTTTTCTCCTCCGGGTGCCCTTTCCAGCCCTACCCCAGCTGATGTAAACTCCATGCAGCCATGTGGAGGGAGCTGATCTGGGTGAAAATTAATCATCAGTCTCCCCCCGACTCCCTTTAACCCTGCCTAATTCCCAGCCTGGCCGCAGTGTTGGTTTTGTCTGGCCGGGGAAGGGGAGCATGGGGCTGGAAGGGGTCAGGTGCAGTGCAGGGCCACCTAAAAATTACTGTAAAACTTCAGTCTGAGGATCCGCTCCAAAGTCTGTGAGGTCACTTGTGCAGTGATAGCTTTCCCTGAGCGTATTAAGCGTTGCTTCCTATGTGCCTGCGTTTGTATCTCTGCCATCATCTTTCGTGGTGACTTTGGATGTGCTGCCTTTGCAAAGTTCCTGCTCGCACAAAGCACTGCCCAGGTTTGGGCAGCAGGAGTACTGACACCATGCGTAGAGAACTTCAGTGGAAAAGTTCCTGTATTTATTGAGTCCCAACAATTTTGGCTTCCTCACTACCCCCTCCCCACCTGCCCTGGTTTGGGAGGAATGTACGGTGGTTTTGCCCCTTCCAGTCATGAAGGAAAAAGTGTAGGCTTTAACGATTTTAATCAGTACTGCATGGACTAGCCCCTGCATGTAAACACTTACAGTTCTGAATTTACTTAGCTAATTGGTTTTTAAGTCGTAGATTAAGTCATAGTTTGACCTGCTGTACAGTTTAGGCCATAGTGTCAAACCTCACTTAGTATCAAATTAAGTCATTAACTTAGCCATTTTTGAGGTTCGTGATTTCAAATTGCAAACTTGATAGTTGGGGGGGGTGTTGATGAATATAAATAAGACTTTTTGCCATGAAAACCAGTGTTCCTTGGTTGGATTCGGGATCGTTTGGCTCAAGTAGCAGGACAGATTTCATTCAGACACCCAGCAGACAGTGTTGTGGCCAAGACCTGACGCACATCCTCGAGTGTGCACGGCATGCCTTCGGAAAAGCAGAGCAGCAGGAGATGAGAGATGCTTTCTTAGCCCTGGTAGGAGTCAGCTTTGGTGTTAATATTACAAAACCCCTGAAGCTTGGGGCTCATGTGTCAGGTTGCGCGGTAGGAGAGAAGAGCATCTGCTTCTGTAGGCAGGTGATGTGAGAGGGCCTGACCTGTGCCATGGCGTAGCAGTCCTGCTGGGCAGCTGAGGAGTGTACTTCCCGGTGGCACACCACCTTTGCCGCAGGACAGCCCCTCTCCCACTCTGGGAGCCAGCAGGCAACATGTTGCAGGTCATCCCATCAACTGCTCACACCTGCTCCCAGGGTTGAGGGGTGGGCAACAGCAAGCAGGCTGTGTTAGCAGTGCGATGCCACAGTAAGAAAAGATGGTGTAGGGGCGAGAGAGTGAGCATGTTGTGGTGTGACATGGTCAGACCTGTGTCGCTACTTTCCATGTTATGTATGTTGCAATGTTCTAACTGACCTCTAAAGTTGTACCTTCATCCTAAGCTGAAAATATGCTTTTCTAAATGACTGGTTACAATGACCATACGCTCAAGCAACGCTTTAGTTAGCTGAAGCACATTTCTCTTTACCTTGAAAGTTTACTTTTCACGTTTTCCTCTGTTGCGTGCAATCCAGACACTTACAGAAAGGTAAAACAGCTCAAGGCTGTGCAGTGCGGGGGCCTGGCAGCGTAACTCTCTGCTTTCTGGTGTCGTCAGCTCTGCCACACCGTGCTGCATGCAGCACCGCACCGTACAGCTGGGAACGACAGATTTTGCTGCAGTGCTGCATCCACGTTACGTGTTGCAGCAGAATCTGTCAGGCTTTGTTTTCACATTCATTCTCAAAATTGCTGTTTTATAAATTGCTTTTATATGCATTATCTGGGTTTTAAGCTACAGCACTGCCTTGTGGCTTCCCCGTTGGGTTGGTTTGTAAATGTCAGGATCTGTTTCCAAAGCTGAAAGGAGGGTGCAGAGGCTCCAAGCTGTGCTGATCATCTGATTCCACTGCAGCACTTTCAGCTGCTTGTGCCTTTGAGGTGCCTGTGCCTCACGTGGGAGTGCAGTGGGTTACCTTAAAGGGAAAATCTGATGAAACTGCTTCAAGAACTTGTTGTTACATGTGATATCTTAGTGGAATTTACCAGAATAGAAAGGAGATTCCTGACCTAGGATCTGGAACAGAGCTGAAAAAACATTAATTCCTCAGGTAGTGTGAACAATTTGGAAATATGTCTCTTTCTACTGGAGAACAGTAATTCCTGTGTGATAATAAATTACTGCTGGTACTGTGTTGTGGTGAGAATTTGAACTTGGAGCAGCTGAGAAATCCTAATGAAACTTCTCACTCCGTTGTTTATATGCCGTTCTGTATAGCTACTGTTTGGGATTGTTTTTAATGTTGTTGAGCGTGATTAATGTCTTAGCATAAAAGTATCCTGTGAAACATGTGGGTGTTGATGTTTCTATGTGAGATTTGTCTGTAGTATATTATAACCTGCCTGCATATGCTCTTAAATTCTCTGGACGTTGCCTTCAGGTAGCGTCGGGCAGAGCATAGCAACAAGAAGCATAGTTTGGAATAGGGCATTTCTTTTTGTCTGAAATGAATTGTCACAGAGGTGCTGTGAAGGGGAGAGCGAGTATCACCAGGGTTTTGGGAAAGCTATGAAACTGTGTTTGAAGGTGAATGCGGGAGCAATGCTATAACCTGCTGTGGAGGTGGGGGGGCTGTTTTCCTGCGGTGATTGGAAGATGGAAGGGGCTCCTTCAGTGCTTAATCTGTGGAGCACAGACAGCAAACGAGGTCCTGATACCTGAGTGTTAAATAGCTGTGGATGTGAGACTGGCTTTAGGCGCAAGCAGAGTCAAACAGCAACTGCTGCGTACAGAAAAACAGTTCACTGCCTGATTGCTGTGTGGTACCTTGATTGCCATGTAACACTCCTTGAGCCCGGGTCACCTTCCCCGCTTCTCCCCCGAGCAGCAGTAGTGGCAAGCCCCATTCTCTAGCTTTCTTTCTCTGACTGTCTTATAAGAGAAGTGTGCTCCCAAGCCCTCACCCACACATCATCTCCATTCACTTTTTCCTCTGCTGCCTACATTTTGAGCTGTTTTGTAGATCAGGGCTTCCTCCCCCCTGTTCCCCCTCTCCTTTTTTTCTTCCTTTCCTATTTTTTTAGAGATCTCTGCCCTGTGTGCCTCCAATGACTGCTGCAACTGCTGGAGCATGTGTCTGGGAGTGCTCAGCACAGTTCTTGCCTCGGAGCCCAGCTGTGCTTTGTGTGAGCTGGTGGGACACACGCAGCACCTCTCCTCTGCAAAAGCAGGTCTAGCAGCAACAAGCTGGACACGGTCAGCAAAGCACCGTCGGCATGGCAGTGACTGCATGTGGGGCCGTGTGAGTAACAGCACACGGGCAGGTCAAGGGAGAAGGTTGTTCTCCTCTGCTTGGTACTAGTGAGGTGGTGTCTGAAGTGTCGTGAGAGTCGGGTAGATCTTTCACTCTATCGGGTTGCTCAAAGCCCCATCCAGCCTGACCTTCAACACTTCCAGTGATGGGGCACCCACAGCTTCTCTGGGCAACCTGTTCCAGTGTCTCGCCACCCTCGTTATAAAGAATTTCTTCCTTATGACCAAGCTAAACCTCCCCTCTTTCAGTTGGAAACCATTGCCCCTTGTCCTGTCACTACAGGCCATAGTAAAAAGTCTCTCTCTGTCTTTCTTATAAACCTCCCTTATATACTGAAAGGCCACAACAAGGTCTCCCTGGAGCCTTTTCTTCTCCAGGCTAAACAATCCCAACTCTCTCGGCTTTTCTTCGCAGGAGTAGTGTTCCAGCCCTCGGATCAATTTTGTGACCTCCTATGGACCCTCTCTAGTCTTTCTGGGGACCCCAGAGCTGGAGGCAGCACTGCAGGGGGGTCTCACCAGCACAGAGCAGAGGGGCAGAATCCCTTCCCTCTACCTGCTGGCCACGCTGCTGGGGATGCAGCCCAGGATGCCATTGGCCACCTGGGCTGCAAGCACACGTTGTTGGCTAATGTCCAATTTTTCATCCACCAGTACCTACCCCCAAGTCTTTCTCTTCAGAGCTGCTCGCAGTCCATTCATCCCCCAGCCTGTACTGATGCTGGAGATTGCCCCGACCCAAGCACAGGAAGTTGCAGCATGATAAATTCTGACTCCATATAAAGGAAAATAATTTTCACTGCGAGATTGGTCTGACGCAGGAACAGGGCCCCAGGGGTGGTGTCTCTACCTTGGAGATTTTCACAACTTGATGCAGTCCTGAGCAACCTGTTCCAGCTTTTGACACTAACCGTGCTTGGAGCAGGTGCTGGACTAGGTTCTGTGACGCTTGGGGTTAACTTCATCCCCTTACTGGCAACCAGGATGAGACAAAAAATGTGGATTTCCCACTCCTTCCCTCCTCTGTAGAAGGGAACAGCCTGGTGGGGGAAGTGGCGTGATCCCGACGCGATACAGCCAAGCCAGTCCTTCCTTCCTGTGAAACATCCTTCCTTCCTTCAGTCCAGGGAGTACAAGGGGAAAAGGGACACATAAATAAGGGAGGAAGCGAGGTTGGCCAGCCAAGCACTGGAAAAGTGCTGGAGGGAGACCCTCTGCTGCCATTTGTGGCTTAGGCTCTGTTTTTCACTCTCCACTTCTTAAACGTGCGGTAAGAAAAGCATATGCCCTCTTGGCTCTGATTCATTTAGGATGAGATTCAGATAAATTAATCCTTGGCATTAAGCTTGCAGATTTCCTCATTAACATCTTGAGTAATGCTCGCACATCATGTGTGCTTCAAGAGCAATAGAATTTGTCTGTCTCTTGTCCAGAGTACTCATTGGCCATTAGATACCAGTGGACTTACAAGCAAATGCAGGCTGCCCAGTAAAACTGCCTCTTTCTTGCTTTCATATAGGGTGTTTCAAGATCGTTGGTTTTCTAGCAGCATGAAACTGAGAATTTTGAACAAAGTTTTCCCACGATAGTCATGAATTGGTTGGCATCTTTAACCCTTTCATGCCCTGTTTGAGGGTGGTGAGGTGTTCAGCCCTGTCTGTGGGAGAAGTGCTGCTCAGCGCCTTCCTGCTGGCAACCCAGTCCCACACTTCTAACCCTAAACAGCTTCGTAGCTGCGTACTGAAAAAGCTGGCCGGATGCTGAGGATGATCTGTTCCTGGGAAGTTGCAGTTATTCTTCTGCTGTGTTGGTGCCCACCCTGGTCAAAGGAGTCACTTCAAGCAAGCGAATGGGGAATAACCCTGGCCCGTTTCTGGGAAGAGGTGGCGGAGGCCAGGTATCCCTCTGCTGTCTGCGTTAAGGAGAATGCCAACAGCGGTTGCTGAATCCCCCGGCCAGTCACCAGACCTTGGACCTCTAATTTGTGGAGACCATTGAGCCTTCCCTCACAGCTCTTAGCCCAGAGCAGCGTCTGTAGTGCAAGGCACGTGGCTGGTCTCTGCCTGGTGGTGCAGTGAGCTGCGCTCGCCTTTCTGGGCCATTTGCCCACCTTCTGGTGCAATGCTGTATGTCCAGCGCGTGAAATGCCTGTTGTCCTTTTGAGATGCTCAGCCTGCCGGTGAAAATATTCTGTCCGTAAATTCATCAGGGGTTTTAAGTGGGCTGTTCTCAATGTCGTGACTGAACAGTGTCATAACACCATCCTGGCGGCTTGTCTTGGAGCCTCCCCATTGTCCATGGAGTATTAATTTTGAGGTTAAGGTGTTTAAGTCCCCACAGCTGCAAGTGTGCTCTCACAAAGGCAGCATATTCCTTAAAAGATCCAGGCTGTTATCTGTTATTAAAAGTTATTTTTATTTACCTTTTTGTTACATGGGGGTATTTTCAGCAATAAATTGAACACAAATACTCCTGTTACAGTCTTCCAATCCTACCTGGCTGTCACCTTTGAATAAATCACATTTAAGAGTGACATAAGCTCCTGAATACCTACTTTCACGGAATCACAGAATCTTCAGAGCTGGAAGGGACCTCTAGAGATCATCCAGTCCCACTCCCCTGCTGAAGCAGGATTGCCCAGAGCACATCACTCAGGACTGCATCCAGGCGGGTCTTGAAAATCTCCAGAGAAGGGACTCCACACCCTCCCTGGGCAGCCTGTGCCAGGGCTCTGTTACCCTCACCGTAAAGAAGTTCTTCCGTGTGATTGAACGGAACTTCCCGTGTTCCAACTTGTGCCCATTGCCCCTCGTCCTGTCACTGGGAACCACTGAAAAGAGCCTGGCTCCATCCTCCTTCAGCCCACCCTTTAGATACTTGTGAACATTGATCAGGTCTCCCCTCAGCCTTCTCTTCTCCAGGCTAAAGAGTCCCAGCTCCTTCAGCCTTTCCTCATAAGGGAGATGCTCCAGTCCCTCAGTCATGCTCATTGCCCTTCGCTGGACTCGCTCCAGCAGTTCCCTGTCCCTCTTGAACTGGGGAGCCCAAAACTGGACACAGTATTCCAGTTGTGGCCTCACCAGTGCAGAGTAGAGGGGGAGAATGACCTCCTTCGACCTACTGGCCACACTCTTCCCTATGCAGCCCAGGATTCCATTGGCCTTTTTGGCAACAAGGGCACATTGCTTGCTCATGGATAATTTACTGTCTACCAGGACCCCCAGATCCTTCTCCTCAGAACTACTTCCCAGCAGGTCCACCCCTAACCTATACTGGTGCTTAGCATTCTTCCTCCCCAGGTGCAGGACCTTGCACTTGCTTTTGTTGAACCTCATTAGGTTCTTCTCTGCCCAGCTCTCCAGCCTGTCCAGGTCACGCTGGATGGCGGCACGGTCCTCTGGAGTGTCAGCCACCCCTCCCAGTTTGGTATCATCAGCAAATTTGCTGAGGATACACTCTGTCCCCTCATCCAGGTCATTAATGAATATATTGAACAAAATTGGACCAAGTATTGACCCCTGGGGGACACCGCTGGTTACTGGCCTCCAACTAGACTCTGAGCCACTGATCACGACCCTCTGGGTTCTGTCACACAGCCAGCTCTCAGTCCACCTCGCTGTCACCTCATCTAGCCCATACTTCCTCAGCTTCCTAAGGAGGATGTTATGGGAGACAGTGTCAAAAGCCTTGCTAAAGTCAAGGTAGATGACATCTACGGCTTTCCCCTCATCCAGCCAACCCGTTATAACATCGTAGAAAGCTATCAGATTGGTCAAGCATGATTTACCCTTGGTAAATCCATGTTGACCACTTCCAATAACTTCCTGTTCCTCAACGTGTTTGGAGATGACATCCAGAATGAGTGGCTCCATTACCTTCCCAGGGACAGAGGTGAGACTAACTGGTCTGTAGTTCCCCGGGTCCTCCTTCTTGCCTTTTTTGAAGATTGGAGTGATCTTTTTTGAAGATTGGAAAAAAAAAAAAAAAGCCCGTTGTTATTCAGGGAGTATTTGTGGTACAATTAGTATTTGTGGTACAGCCAGGGGACAGAGTTCCTGAATTTGTGTTGGGAGGCCGTGAAGGATTTGGAGATCACTCACAGCGTGTTAGCCAGCCAGCATTTACCTGCTCAAGTCCTTGTGAAACCTGAGGTCCACCTAGTTCAAATGACTTCAGGGAGGAATCGCACAGGCTTTGGCTGCGTTGCCTGTGAGTCAGTGCGTGCAGTGGGTGGGGTACCCGGTGCTAACGCAGGGCTTCCTGCTTGGTGCATCGTGCCTCGTCTTGCCCGCCTGCCGGCTCCCGGCCTGCCAGGTGCTCACTCGGCTCAGCTGGCTGCTCCCTGCAGAGCACCCTGAGCACCTCTGGAAGAGACCCCAAGCTGGCGATGCAGCCTCAGTTTTGTAACAGCACCCGAGGTCTTGCTTTGGAGCGCAGCATGGATTTCATGGATTGCAAAAGGAGCACATAGTACACAGTCTCCCCTCTGCGCCGAAAGGTTCACTTCGAGCCTGCAGCGATGCTGGCGGTGCAGCGGAGTCCTGCAGGTGGGCTGCATGCTGCAACCCAAGCCCTGCAGCCTTCGTGCCAGAAGCATTTCAAATGGCTGGCTGCTTCCCGCTGCTCCCCAGTCAGCTAGCTGAGGGATGCTGCTAGTCTCTTCCCTCTCCAACAAATGCTTGTCCAAAAGCTGCACGGTCGCACAGCGTTTCTGGTGCTGCTGGGCTCCAGCACACGTGTGAGCTGCTGCAGTCCCGGCGCTGCCAGCATGCACGCGTGCAGTGTGCTGCAGGCTCCCGTGAAGACACAGCCCTGCCACTCGAAGTTTACAGTTCAAGTCCAAACACTGGTTTGCTCTGGGAGCAACAGCAGTGGCACCTGTAACCTGATTCATCTTCCCTGGCTTCCTCGGGGGCCCTTCCACAAGTCTGAATTGCTACTAATTGCAGCCTTCGTTCGGCCCCGTGTGTTTTGGCTGCAAGCGCCAGGCAGGGCAGGCTGCTGCGCACACCTGCAGAAGCACTGGTGTCCATACACCCCATACATAGGATTTAGTGTCCTAAAATAGTCCCAGCAATTTCATCTTCTGCATCTGCACTGAGCAGGGCAAGTGTTGAATTTGCGTCAGGGAGGTTGCGTCAGATGTCAGCTAGGCCAGGGCAGGCTTCTCGCAGACGAGCCCAGGGCACCCTAGAGAGGCATACCCCAGCCAGAGCAATTTTCCAGAGACTTGCGGAGTAAAACTTTTACTGATTTTGGGCATTTTGATGATTGTGTTTCTTTCTAGTGGCAGGGCTTTTCTGTTCAGTGGGTGGATAGTAATGCTAATGGTTTATAAAGTGGACCTACAAGGGAACAGTTCAAACTGGCCTTATGCTTTAATATTGAATTTTATCAGAGTAGTTAGTCCTAGAAGTCTGCTAAGGGTTATTGAGTTAAAGGGCTGTTAGTAAAGATTAATGAAAAATTAAAATCGGAATGATCATTTTTAATTCAGGTCACGTTTTATTTCCTTGTGCCGCCGTGCCATTGGTCTGAGGGTCTTGCGCAGCGCCTGCCAGGCCTGCTCAGGACGAGTTCCTGCGCGCAGAGTGGAAGGAAGCGCAGGGCAAGGTGTGCAGAGAGGACAGCACGCCTTTCCCAAAATGTCGCTACAAGTTGGCTGTTTGTCGGAGCTGTTCCCAAAAGATTTTCCCTACTACTACTAAGGAGTGCTAGAGGACAGTCCTGAGCCGTGGATCACCATCTTCATGTTTGTATGGTTCTTGGCACAGCTTGACCCAGACCTTCCTGGGCACCTCCTCGGGATGGCTCAGGAGTTAGCAAGGACTGTCCCATGGGGAGGCAGAGCAGGTTTAATAGGCTGGGGGTGCTCATTCCATACTAGTTGGCCCTGGGGTGGAGGGCAGACCTAAGCAAGGCTGACGTACGGATACAGGTGTACCCTTAAGTGCTCTCTTTGGTCAGTGGGATGACAGTGCAGTCTCCAAGGGGCCATTCATCCACCTGGCCTTAGGCAGCAAACTGAGATCAGATGAACAATTATCTGATGGTGCTGCCTGCTTTCTTTTTTTTATCTGTGGAAGGTTCCTGAACACTCTTATATTGAATGCACTGCTTTAGAAGGCTAAATTTTGGGGCCGCAGGTACTGTCCAAGGAGATGGAGTGTTCAAGGAGCGAGCTAAACCAGGTTTTTTCCTCAAACCATACAAAGGTAGGGCTGGGTAGGATCTGGAGGTCAGGCAGTCGGATTTCCCGATGTAGGAGAGCTGGGAGGGATGCCACAGGGCTGCCTTACTCACGTGTGGTTTTCGGCAGCCGCTTGGCTGTCCATGGCACTGCAGCTGAGTGGGCACTCGGTGCTGAGGTTGTGCTCACCCTGGGGGTGACTGAGCCTGGCGTACAGGTGGGCTGTGAGAGGGACACGGGAGTGAGCCACCGAGGAGCAGCACAAGCAGCTTGTGAAGAGCTGTGCCTCTGAGCCCTGCGTGGCACTGTGGTCACGTCTTCCGTGCAGCACGGAGCTACCTGCTGTCTCTGGCCGATTCCTGGATAACGTGACGATGCCTCGATGATCCCTTTGTGTGGCCCTGTGCTCCGCAGCGTGGCCCTACAGCCGAGCCCTGAAGATAGTATCGTGTCTCAGGCCCCAAAGTCCTCAGAAAAACAGAAAAATTACTTCACCTGCTGGGCGCACAGCTCTTCTCTTAATGTGTCCAGAGCATGACTTGCCTTTTTCACAAAAGGTGACCTTGTAGGTAGGTGGAAGCCTGCTTTTACCTCTGTATTTTATTTCTTCTGTGAGTCCACCCATTCTCTGTTTAGGTGGTTCGCTTGCCTGTAGTGCAGAGCTTGGACTGGGGTGAGTTTCAATTTGAGTTCTGAAGTATTCTTCCTGTGTGTCAGGATTATTCTTTGTTCTGGGCTCACCATTGCTCTCAGCTTGGCGGCATCCCTGTGTTGTCCAGTCACCTTTCCACTCCATTAACCTGTGCTGCTGCTGTTCAGCAGACGGTATGGAGGGGTTGTACTAGGAAAACATAAGAGAGGAAAGATCACTGTTTGTTTCTTATATTCTTCCCCCAACAACCATTGTTGGCGATCTTCAGAGGCAGATTTTGGGCTGCACAGACCTTTGTGTGACCTCCCATAGAAGTTATTACCATCTCTCTTTTTTTATTATTGAAAAGGCTTCTCATTTTCACACTGAATCAGGGGACAGTTTCAGACAGTCCTGGGCTTTCTTGCTCATTGTGGTTTCATCGAGACGCGCGTTTCCCTACTCTGCTTGGGGGAATCCATGTGGGAGTGTCAAAAGCTTTAATAAAGTCAAGACGTCTATTGCTTCCTCAGCTATTCAGTGTGGCTCTTACCCGGTTTAAGGGTTAAAGGAGTTACCAGCACAGCTATGAATTTGAATGTCCCAGTTCTTTCTCCATTTTCACAAGCTTATGTTTTTTACACTTCCGAGATGAGAACCTGCCTAACCTGGGATCAGTCTCCTTTTTCAGCGTTTAGGCTGGTTAGTAGGATTGTGTGTTGCTCTTGACGATGAGCAGAGTCTTGTTCATTGAGGCTGGCACAAAAGTACCTGCTTAAAAAAAAAAAAAAAAAAAGATGCAGATTAAGTTGTTAAATAATCTGTTGACAGCTCTGTCTTGGGTTGTGACACGAGACCAGAACATTCCCTCTGTGAAATGACGTTGCAGGGCCTCCACCTCTGGGCGAGCGTGGAGTCAAAGCCCTTCTGAAACAGCAGGTGCTGAACAACACAGAAGTGAGCACGAAGCTACCCATGTCCAGCACCAGACAACGTATTTGAGTTGTCTAGCCATGCACAGACCTCTCGGAATTTAAAACACCAAGGACAGGAGCAGGTCACCTGTGTCACCTTCTGTGTCAGCCTCAGGACCAGAGGATTTGCCAGCAGACCTGCATGCTGGGTTTGCTTTGGCTTCACCTTGTAGCTCTGACCGCCTCCAGGAGTGTGCTGAAGGCTGATGCGTGGATGAGATGAACCCACTCTTTACCGTTAAGCCATGCTGTTGTGCCATGTGGGATCCAAGGTTTTTACGTCTGGTCAAAGTCATAAAGCAAAGCATAGCTGCCGCTGTGCCTGGCCTGCTGGAGAAGGCAGAGACCTGTCAATGAACAGCCACTATCCGTGGTTTCCATCTCTGCCATAATACTTGTTTTACCCAACTCCTGATGCAAATCTAGCAGGCCAGATCTTTTCCTTCTTTTATGATTATAGGCAGGGCTTGACTTTCCTACCCAAGGCCGTTACACTTGTCCTGGATCAGACCACAAGTGTATCTAGCCCAGTATTTTTGCAGTGGCTAAGAACAGGGCCCTAGGGAGGAGAGCAGAAACAGGGAAAACCTGCGGTAAGTAGTTCTTGCGTGCTTCCCCAGCCTCCGTCCCCCTGTGGCACAGGCATTTACAGAGCTGGATGTGGCTTCTGTGGATTTACTAACCCTCAAAAGACATCTGTGGTGTCACTTTATCTGTTTGCCTCAAACCCATGGAAACTGTAAGCGTCCCCAGCATCCCGTCCAACAGCTTATCTGCATGTTATGAGAAGCAGCATCTCTCCTTGTTTGTTGTGATTGCAGAGACAGTGAACATTTGAGCATATCCCTCTTCCCCAAACTATGAATGATTTTATAAATCTGTCATATTCCTTCTGAGTCGTTTCATTTTCCAGGTTAAATAGTTCTTGTTTGTCAGTGATTTCCTCTGCAGGAATCACACTTTTGAGCATCTTTGTTGCATATCTTTTCTGGCTGGCAGCAGAGGTGGGACCAGAACTGCAAATAGCTTTGGGGATGCTGGCACACCGTGGATTGATACAGTGGCAAATTAATGTGGGTTTTTTTGGTTTTTTTTTTTTTTGTGCTATACTTATTTCTACTAATTCATAGTATGAGACTTGGTTTTTGACCACTGTGGAACAATGAGCTGGTATTTTCCTGAATGGTTGCGGTAAGCTGAAAGATTGTTATTTTACATGTAAAGTTAGGATGGTTTTTTTCCACGTCTGTAACTTGATGCTGATCTATACTGAATGTCATCTATCATTTCCCTGATGAGACTTGTGAGGTCCTTCCATAGATCTGCAGAGTTAGCCTTTGCCCCTGTAACCCTGAGCTCAGTGTCTTCAGCGGCTTTCACTGACATGGTGGAGGAATGCATTGATGCAGGGTGGCAGCGAGAGCAGGTCCTGCATTGCCGGTGTCGTGTGGGAGAACTACCTTCTCCAGCAAGGTGCGAGTTAAGAGTTGGAAGTGCAGATCCACGAAGCTTTCTGGAGGCAAATCCACTTCTGCCGAACTGTTTGTGTAGGTGGGAGCTAATAAGACCTTTGTCACTGTTTTCCTTAGGGAATGCTCCTGGCAGCTGTGGGCAGTCAGAAGTCTCACTGATGGAGAAAGGGTGCCTTGCTCTGCCTCTTCCTTCCTTGCTCTTGTGCTGCTCACTTTCACCCTTGTTTGTACCTTCTACTCCTTCATGCTGGGACAAACATTTTTCTGTCCACTCTTTCTTACCTTAATGAGGTTAGTTTTAGCCCTTATTAGTCCTGTGTGAATGCTTGGGATAGGAGTGTGTGAGTGTGTACAGCAGGGGCAACATGCAGCAGGGAGTGAGAAGGCATCACATCCACCTCCCTCAGCGTGCACTGCTCCAGCAGCTGCAGCGTTAGGACAGTTTGGGACATCCCTGAGCAAGCAGCAGCAGACCTATTACTTGTTTAAACGGCTGAAGCAGAACAAAGTGTAGGAATCCAAAATTGCAACGCAAAGAAGGAAACTTGTGTTTTCATCAGATCATGGACCTCAGGAAAGACAACTTGCAAACCTTGTGTCAAATGGGCAGCGGAAGAAAGAGGACCTGGGGGAATCTTTGAGTAAATACTATCAAAGGACACCTCCATGGGTAGACTAGCTCAAAAACATGGAAAGTGCCAGCTTCCTTCTGGAGCGTTATTGTATGGTCTGAGGGACAGAGAGCCATTGCTGTGGCAATAGATTTTTGAAATGCTGCTTTAACGAATGGATGTTCAGAACAATGTTGAAAATAGGCCATGGGACCAGCTGTACAAGAGTGCATCAAAAGACAGTCAGGGCTGCTGGGGAAGCCCAGTAGCAGTGGGTTGGGGTTCAGTGTGATGCCCCACAGCCTTTTTTGGGTGAATCGAACATGCCACTGTGGCTTTTCAGAGTTGCTCCATGGCAGCAGCAGGCAGCCTGGGACCCTGCGCTTCCAGATGGTTAGCGGAGCTGCTGCTTTCTTCCAAAATACACTTCAAACGATGATGACAGCAGCCCTACTGGTCCTAGAGAAAAAAATTGGGGCATGCATTAGAAAGCTAGGAGCGTGCACTGTCACGTTGAACACTGGGGATAGCTGGGGCGTGTGGGTGGGGATGAGAGGTGCCTGCCATTGTTCTCTAATTGCACTGGTGATCAGCACACTGGGAGATGTTAGGTGGTTGTTTTCTGCTTAGACTCTCCACATGGCTTTGCCCTATAGCCACATTGCCGTCTTGGCCTCCAGACACCGGTGCAGATGTGAAGTGTAGCTTCTTTTGGGCCTGTACACTTCCTTTTCCCAAAACTCTGCTCTGTCCCAGCTTTTGAGATCTGCTGGGAGTTTGCTGAGTTGCATTTCTGTGCCAAGGCTGGGCAGGCACACACACACAGGTGGGCAACCAGCCTGTCCTTTCATTTCTGTCCAAGGCAGAAAACAGATGGTTCAGTAGCTGCCGTAGTTCAGGGCAGTCAGTAGCTATGGCAGCTCCCCAAGCTGTTCTTGTGGTGGGTGTAAGGGAGCTAAAAAGCTTTCATTTTAGCCCTTACAAACTTCATTGATTGAGTTCTTCTGGGAAGAAAGTCACAAGAATAGCCAGTTTTCTGTGCTACTGGGTCCACGAGCTCATTTTTTTGGGAGGTCTTTCGGAGCAATCCCCATTTTCTGCAGGGTTTGTAGTGATCTGTGCGAAAACATCTGAATGGCAGAGCTAGGCTTTTGGCCAGGAAAGCTCACAGCGATCAAAGGAGGGTTCCTGCATAGGAGCTGGCTCAGATGTCCTTCCACCACTCCTTAGGAGAATGGAGTTTACCCTGTATCAGGTAAAACCCTGTAATTTTCATGCCAACGGGGATGTACGAGTGCCCACGTGGCTCTCGGGTGTAACGCTAGGAAGAATGTAAAAGTTAAAGCTGTCTACGCCAAATGAGCAAAATGATTCAGAGATGGTTGTGAGTCCTTGGAGCTGCTCTTAATAGGTGTATCACAGAATCACACAGAGTCACAGAATGGTAGGGGTTGGTGTACCAGGCCTTTCCCAGATCTCTAGATGTTGCTGGAGAATAAATTGTGTGGGTTTATGCTTTTGGGTACTTAGCCCATTTGTAGTGTGGCACTTGTCAGATGGGCAGTCTTAGCCCTGTCTGACCTGGATAGGTGTTTGGGGCAGGAAAACGCAAGAGCCCAAGAAGATGATAAGAGCTCTACTGGATGAGAGCAAAGATTTACCTACCCCATATCCCATCTCCAGCATGGCTGGAAGTGGACTCCCAGGAAGGATAGGGAAGGGAAACTGTGCAATGACGCAGGCCACAGGATTCTCCCAATGTCCAAGTTTTGGCTCAGACACTTGCTGAATTAGGAGTGGGTCCCTGTCCCTATATGGATTAAGTTGAGGGATTTTTCTTCCATGAATTTATCTAGTTGCTGCTTTATGAGCCCATAAGGACTTTTAGCTTCCAGAACATCCTGCAGGAAGGAGTTCCTCAGCATAACACCACGTACAAGCAGGAGAGCACTGAACAGTGAGCCCAACCAGGGATGAGCAGAAGAGGGTGTGAAAACACCAGCAGGAACTGGAGCTGATATTACCGTCCCAGCCTTCAACACAAGCATGACAGAAGAGGGCGGAGGGAATAGAGCTGTGCTTGAAGGGTAAGGTTCGTGGTGGCCAGATGAAGAGGTTAGAAGATCAAGTGTAGGAGGCAAGCTTGTTAAAGTGACAGTGTGGAAGATGGGTCTGAGAAGAGCTTTTACCATACGCTAAGTATCTGGGGAAAATGAAAGTTTGAGAGGCGGAGGGAGGTAGACTGAAGTGATGTGGGGGAGAACAAAAGGAACAGAAGAGAGGGCACTGTAGGTCAGACCAAGCTGCCCGTCTCTTCAGCATCCTAACTGCACCAGTGGCCAAAAGCAGATGTTGGGGATGAGCATGAGAGTAGCTAATATACAGTTTGATTCCCCGCCCTTGCCCACTTCCAGGGACTTCCTGAGTCATAGGATTTTGCGTTCTTTGCATTCAATAATCTTTGATGTTTTCTTCCATTAATTTTTCTAATAATTTTCTGGATCTGTATAAACTTATTCTGCAAGTGGTGATTTCCATGGTTTGCCTGCTTCCTCTGAACCTTCCCGCAGTAGTTTCAGCTGATGCCCATCAGTTTGTGTTTTGCGGATGGCAGCAAGCATCACCTTCCTCTGCTTCTCTCCTGATTTTCATGGCTCTGTCTTAATACCTTCTTCCCTCATCAGTTGTTTCAGGCTGGAGGGGCTGATCCTGGGCAGTCTGCTTACATGCATCTGAAATGGACGAGCCAGAAGCCCACAGCACTCAAGACTGGGTACTAGTTTTCCCTGCTGGTTTACATTCCTCCTCTAATACTCTGGGGTTTGTACTGCTATTAACATTGAACTTCATAATGTCTTCGTGAATATTGCAGTATCCCTGAGGAGTCTGAGGCCCCTTTCCTCAAAAGAGGCAATGCTGGCGAGTCACAGATAAAAAACCAATGACAACTGGGTACAAAGTAGACAACAGTAACAGACAAAATTCTGGCATTGTGGCAGGAGAGTTGGGAAACTTCAGTTAGCTTGTGGCTCTCCTAAAGTTTGGATCCTCTTGACTTTCAGCCAGCCCATGGGTGGTTCAGCTGCAGACGGCACCTTGACGCTAGCACATGTTATGGGGATGAAGAGAAGTGATGGTAGCAGCCATGGCCCCTGAAGCCCTTGCAATGCTGACCCTGATGGAGGTGGGAGGGAGGGATGGAGGGGTGAAGGAGGTGGAAGACCTTCCTGTCCAGTAAATACTACAAAGGCGCCACTGAGCTGGGGCTGCTTTTCCCATGCCATCCGCAGGATGCTGCCAAGTTTGTGACTCACTGGAGAGATGCCTGCATAGTGTTTGTGAAATCAAATGTGACAGTAAAATCTGTTTCCGAGGACAGTTACAAGTAGCAGCGTGGGACACCAGGTCAGAGAAGAAAACCATGTTCCTCAGCTTTGATTCCAGTGTAGGATGGGGCATTTTTATTGAAACAGTGTGAAGAAGGCAGGAAGGTAATTCTTGAGGTCCCCAGCTGTCCACCAACTCTTCTGCTTGCCTACAATACATAAAAATTTGTTGCTGAATTCAAATATAAGGCAAATGTAGAACTTGTCAAAATAGGTAACTTGTCTGCTGCGTGTACAAGGCACGTTTTGGTACCTGGCAGATAGGAGCAGCATGCTGGGGGGCTCTGAAAGTATCAATCCATTTCGGCTCAAGAGCTCCGGAGTACAGGTACGTCTTCCTTGCCATGGGGTTCCCAGGGTAAGGATGCCACCAGCTGCAAGGCTCTGTTTGGCACTTATGCAGGTTAACACAATCATGTATTGCTGGAAGGAAGATGCTGCACCTAGTCAGCAGATGCTCAGACCTGGTGTCAGCGAGCCTTTATTCACGAGTCTTTACAGTGCGAGGCAAGCAGTGATTTCGAAGGAAAGCCAGAGTAGGTTTGTAGAGAAGAGCAAAATCTCTGCTGTGCACAGTAAAGCAACAGCAACTGTGCCTGCTCAAACCCTGTTGCTGCTCAGAGCATCTTCTCTGATCGACTGGGGTTGGCTTGATGCTCTGCTTCTTTCGCATTGGCCCTGCAAGCTCCATGTATAAAAATCCCTTTGATAACGCTGGAAGCAGAGCAGCACTAAGTTCATGGGGTGATCAGACTGTTGGCCTAGGGTCAGTGTGACTCGGTGACGTGCCAGCTCCTCTCCTGCGTCTGCAGAGCCTGCTGCAGTCTCCCACACTTGCTGTAGATGCTACTTGGTGTCTTTGTTTTAGTCTCCTTGAATGTTGTGCTGGCTGTGGTTATTTTTGGCTGCGGTCTCATTATTTCACATGTCTCTGGTCTAGCATTGTCTAGTCAATGTTCAGACCACTTCCAGATTGCTTAGCTTGTTCTGACTTTGAGAATTTCCTTTCCCACTAGATGCAGACATTTCTGAGACAGTTCACCCCTCAAAATACAGACATCTCTCAAAATCACTTGCCATTTTGCCTTCGTGTTCAGTGGGGCCAGGTTGCCCCTTTCCCCGCCCTGTGTAAGCAAACACATCGTCTGCCTCTCTTCAACTGCCCCAGGAGGTTGTATGGCACTTGCAGGTGGAATACAGGGTTGATGACATATAGTGGACTCTGACTCTTATCTAGTCTTAATATCTTCTTTTATACCCTTTTTTCTTCTGGAGTATTTTTCTCTTGTTCCCATGACTATGTATCATTGTGTGGGGTCAAGAAGCAGGTGCTTGAAGGAGCTCATAAAAGGCAAAATAAAATTAACAAAAACTTTCCTTCCTTCTCTCTTTAACTGATTGAAGGCTCTGGCCATAGTATCCTCATCTGCTGCAATTCGTGACACCCATATCCTTATTCTATATAAATGGCAGAGAAATTCTGCTGTACAAATGAAGAATGACATGCTGGACTCCTCCCAGCCCATTCCACCCTGGGGCAGGGATGAAAAATCCCACTGATGCTCTCACCGTGTTCAGCTGTGATACAAGCATGAATCGTCAGACGCATTACCGCATTTGAGCATAATATGTTCACACTCCGTTGCATACGTATGCAACACCAGAAACCCTTTAATTAAAACTGCAGATGTATCTGCACAAGCAGCAGAATCCAACAAACACACCAAACCTATACTTGAGGTAGAAAAGTGTGCATTAGAACCAGAGTGTAGTCTAGTCAACTCCCCCCTGACCTGCTTGGCCATCTGGGACCGCTCAGAGGAACTCCCTTGCTACCCCAGGTTTTGCCGATGTATGTCTCCAAACCTGTCCTTATGCCTGAAGTGACTGTCAGCCTCCTAATGCAATCTGAATACATAGTGTGGAGACCTGTGTTGCCTAAGGCTCCCTTTCCCCAGGTGTGCGCAAACACTCCCAGCATTGTGCTCAGTGCAAAAATACAGTTCCCACGGGTATTCTGAGTAATAACTTAGCAGAAAACAGGACAGGGAGGTTCTAAGCTCACCCCAGCATTTGGGGAGGTAGAGGGAGTAGTACCAGGTTTACAACCCATTCACAAGAGCATGGACAATAGCCCCACAGTGCTTCTCCCCTGAAACTAGACCACCTGTCAGCTGAGGAATGCAAAACTCTTAACTTGTGTGGATTCGACAGTGTAGAGGACCCCTAGGACTCCAACTACAATGGGGCAAATTGCTATTATCTCTGAAGCAGAAGGCGGCAAAGGCAGGGGCTATGAGAATGAAGAACCGCCCACTGTAGGAGAAGATTATGTTCGAGACCATCTGAGGAACCCGAAGGTGCACAGGTCCATGGGATCTGATGAAATCCATCCACGGGTCCTGAGGGAACTGGCGGATGAAGTTGCTAAGCCACTTTCCGTTGTATTTGAAAAGTCGTGGCAGTCTGGTGAAGTTCCCACTGACTGGGAAAGGGGAAACATAACTCCCATTTTCAAAAAGGGAAAAAAGGAAGACCCGGGGAACTACAGACCGGTCAGTCTCACCTCTGTGCCTGGCACGATCATGGAGCAGATCCTCCTGGAATCTCTGCTAAGGCACATGGAAAATAAAGAGGTGCTTGGTGACAGCCAACATGGCTTCACCAAAGGCAAGTCATGCCTGACAAATTTGGTGTCCTTCTATGATAGGGTTACAGTGTCGGTGGACAAGGCAAGAGCAACAGACGTCATCTGCCTGGGCTTATGCAAAGCATTTGAAACTATCCCGCACGACATCCTGGTCTCTAAATTGGAGAGACACGGATTTGATGGATGGACCACTCGGTGGATAAGGAACTGGCTGGATGTCCACACTCAAAGGGTTGTGGTCAATGGCTCGATGTCCAAGTGGAAACCAGTGATGTGTGGCGTTCCTCAGGGGTCAGTACTGGGACCGATGCTGTTTGTTGGCGACATGGACAGTGGGATTGAGTGCACCCTCAGCAAGTTTGCCAATGACACCAAGGTGTGTGGCACGGTTGACACACTGGAGGGAAGGGATGCCATCCAGAGGGACCTGGACAGGCTGGAGAGGTGGCCCCGTGTGAACCTCATGAGGTTCAACCAGGCCAAGTGCAAAGTCCTGCACCTGGGTCAGGGCATTCCCAAGCACAAATGCAGGCTGGGCGGAGAATGGCTTGGGAGCAGCCCTGAGGAGAAGGACTTGGGGGTGTTGGTGGACGAGAAGCTCAACGTGAGCCGGCAATGCCTGCTTGCAGCCCAGAAAGCCAACCGCAGCCTGGGCTGCATCAAAAGAAGCATGGCCAGCAGGTCGAGGGAGGTGATTCTACCCCTCTGCTCTGCTCTGGTGAGACCCCACCTGGAGTCCTGCGTGCGGCTCTGGAGTCCTCAGCACAAGGAGGACATGGACCTGTTGGAACGGGTCCAGCGGAGGGCCACAAAGATGATCCGAGGGCTGGAGCCCCTCTGCTGGGAGGACAGGCTGAGAGAGCTGGGGGGGTTCAGCCTGGAGAAGGCTCCGGGGAGACCTCAGAGCCCCTTCCAGTCCCTCAAGGGGCTCCAGGAAAGCTGGGGAGGGACTCTGGAGCAGGGAGTGCAGCAATATGACGAGGGGTAACAGTTTCAAATGGAAAGAGGGGAGACTTAGATTAGATATTAGGAAGAAATTCTTGGCTGTGAGGGTGGTGAGCCCCTGGCCCAGGGTGCCCAGAGAAGCTGTGGCTGCCCCATCCCTGGAGGGGTTCAAGGCCAGGTTGGACGGGGCTTGGAGCAACCTGGGCTGGTGGGAGGTGTCCCTGCCCAGGGCAGGGGGGTGGAACAAGATGATATTTAAGGTTCCTTATAACCCGAACAGATCTATGATTCTATTGCCTATGATGCGAGCTGCTTTCCAGGGTCTACTGGAAACCCCTACAGCTTCAAGAGCAAAAGAAATGAATAAGAAGTGGCTCTAGGCCAAGAGGTTAATAGTTCTCATTCATCTTTAGGATTAGGTAAGGTTAAAACTTAACATATATGATGTGATCTTACCCTTTTGATGATGGCTACTGCGGAAGACCAGCAGTGCTGTCACTGGGGGCCCCAGCTCCCCCAGTCACAGTGAGGGATGTGGCATTATCAGTATAAAAGCGCAAGCAAGATTACAAAACCCAAAGATTAAGTGCAAAATGTGCTTGTGAGGGATGGCAGAGTTCTTCTAGCACTCGAGAAACACTCATTGAGGCTGGCAGCATTTTTATCTCGGCATAGCAAAGAGCACAGGAGGAGCGGGTGCCAACATGGGTATGTTGGGGACATCCTGAAACCCAGAGCTTGTGGGGCTCTTACCAACACCCAAATCAGAGCAAGGAGCACAACACGTAGGGTAAGATGCTTCTGTGCGTCTGGAGAAGAGCAGCGTCACAGTTCTAAGGACTTCTGGCAGAGATTATCTGTGTAGGTCTCAAGTAATAGTCGGTTAATTGCTGTTCATGAAATAAAAGACGGTTATCTCTCAATTCACAAAGTCAGTCAGCTAGCATGCGTGTTTCTAGCTAAAGGTTTTTTGCCTCCATGCACAGCTGTGAACTGACTGTGTGTGTTTTTTGCAAACAAGATCATGTAGTCCCAGTGGAAGGTTATATCGCGTGATGCTGCTAAAGAAACGTTTTCATACAACTGTAGATAATGATGAGCAAAACTGAGTGTAGAGAAAAAATTACATTTAAAAATGTGAAGGGTAATTCAGAGTCACGAAAGTGCTCTAGTAAATGTCCTCAATACTGAATTCTCACAGGTGTTAAAGAGGATGCCATGGGCAAAACCACGCAGAGTCAAAAGAAAGAGCCCCGAAAAACAATCTGTACAAACAGGGGGAGGATGCAATTGATAATGATAAATATAAATAAAGTTAGGAGATACACGCCCTTGTTGAAGAAGACCGGAAAACCCAATGAAAAATCAATGGGGAATGGTAGAACCAGGATGAGTCATTTAAATAGTGAATCCTGGTAAATTCACTGCAGTGGATCGTTTAAATTGTGTGCCACATTTCACAGAATCCCAGACTGGCAGGGGTGGGAAGGGCCCTCTGGAGATCACCCAGTCCAACCCCCTGCCAGAGCAGGGTCACCCACAGCAGGTGGCACAGGAACGCGTCCAGGCGGGTTTGGGATGTCTCCAGAGACGGAGACTCCCCCACCTCTCTGGGCAGCCTGTGCCAGGGCTCTGACACCGTCACAGCAAAGAAGCTCCTCCTCATGTTTAGGTGGAACTTCCCGTGTTCCAGTTTGTGCCCGTTGCCCCTTGTCCTGTCGCTGGGCACCACTGAGAAGAGCCTGGCCCCATCCTCCCGACACCCTTTCTCTTGTGAAATTGGGTTTGGGCTTAATGCACTGTAATGAAGAACCTTGTAGATCAGGCAAAATCTTTTCTCCTTGTAGGTAATTACCAGCCACACATTTTTGCCTTGATGTTTGCTTTGAATAACAGGTAGTTGGAGGTTCCCCAGGCTTCCTACGTGTCTCATCGGAAAGGAGTTTTTTCAAGAAATTGAATCCAAACAGATACTATTGCGGTTCTTGGTTTAATGCAGGATTACCCTTGTTGTTCAGGTGAAAAACTGTGATTTCTTAGAGTTTTAAAGAGTAAAAGCACTCATGACTACTTTACTGAGCTTTCCCAAAATTTCCCTCAGCTTTTCCCTAACTTTCCGCTTGTGTTTTTGATGCGTGGACCCTGGAGAGAGAGGGGCACCATTCCCAGGGGAGACAACTACCATCCAGAAATCTGTGCCTGAGCCCGTGTCTCAGTTGCTTTCATCATCAGTGGGCAGAGTACGATCCCTCAAAGGGTGATTCCTCTCCTTCTGTGGAAAGTCCCGTCTCCCTGGGAAGGTCAGATGAAGACGCTCGAGTGTCTTTTTCTCTTTGAATCTAGAAGACTCAGGAGCAATATGTAGGTGTCTCTCTTGCTCTGTTTCACTACATAAACAAGGTGAGGCGCGTCAGACTTGGGGGTGTAAATGCACGGTCCAGTACTGCATACCAAATAATGTCATTTCTACTGTCATTCCTCTACTCGGTATTTCTTGCTGATACAGCCAAGAGCGTCTGCCTCTGAGCTGCAGCAATGCGTCAACTGCTCTGTACTTAAGGTTTCTGCTGCGACCATTTAAGCCTTTTCAGTGTTTGCAGGATACAGCGCTTTGGAGTCTTTGATCTCCCTTTATCAGTGACTCAGATGGCTCTGTTTAACTGAACTGTCTGTATTATATTTGCTGCTGCCACGGGTTTTTTTGCTATTTGTGAAAATTGGCATCCTCTTTTCTTCCTGTTTTTTTGCTAAAAAATGTAAAATAGAGCTAGGATGAGAACTGCTCATTTTCCAAAAAGAGAGAGAGAAATCTCAAGTCCGTACCTTCATGTCAGATTGTTCAGTACCTTTACAAGCTGAGCAAGTTATTGCCTTACCAGATTTATTTAACAAGTCCTGTTTAAACATCCCCCAACAATATTAATCAGCATTAATAATTGAATATTGAATCCTGCACCGTGCCTTCTGATATTTTGATATCAGTGACAGACTAGCGAAGAACAGTCACGAACAGGCAGTGTAATTTAGGCTGGCAGTACCCCTGGAGGTCTCTCACTGGAGGTCCAAGCCCTCACTCAAAGCATGACCAGCTTAAAGCAGCCATTACATCTAAGATAGTATTTTATATTGGCTCAATCCCCTCAATCTTATAAACGTGCACTTTATTTATAATACTAATTTGTTTAGGTTCTGTTTCCAAGCACTGGGTTTGGTTCTGGCGATGCCGCCAGGAGGGCCTTCTGCTAGAGGACTTCTCCTGGTACTTTCTCTTAACATATTTGTTTGTAGAAGATGTTGCTTTGCGTCCCCTTCTCCTTATTGAGCTAAGTAGATTGACCCTCTTTCATCTCTTGCAGTAAATCATGTCAGCTGTGGAGGTATTGGGGAGTTACAGGGTAGAGCGGCTTGGGGAGTAGCTCTGGTAGAGCTCTGAGTACCTCCATGGATGGAGGTACTCACAGCCTCTCTGGGCCCTGTGCCAGCGTTTGACCAGTCTCAAGGTGTTGGGGGGAAAGTACTAATATCTACTTGGATTTTTTTCGTCTTGTAGCTTGTATCTTTTGCTTCTTTCACTGTGTTCCTCAGAGGAGAGCCTGACTCTGTCTTCTCTACGCTGGCCCATTTGGTAGCTGCAAGCAGCAGCAGGTCTTTGTCTTCTTCAGGCCGAGTAAACGCAGTTCCTTTAGTGTTTCCTTGTATGTCCACTGCTCCAGCCCATGGCCACCCTGCTGGCCTCAGCCCGGGACATCTGTGTCTTCCTTGTACTGGGGCAGTCCCAAACTATGCACTGCACTTTAGATGTGGCCTCGTGAGAGCCAAACAGAGGAAGAATCACCTCCCTCGACCTGCTGGCTGCAGACATGCTGTCACAGCCTGGATCTGTGGTTGGCCTTCTTAGGCAGAAGGACACACTGCTGACCCATGTTCAACTTTTTTTCATTCTCCAAGAGTCCCCAGATCCTTTTCTGTGAAGCTGCTTTCTAGCCACCATCCCTAGCCTGTCCTGCTGCCTCAGGAGCAGGACTTGGACTTCATTTTCCCGAGGCTGCTGTGCACTCCTTTCTCCAGCTTGTCAAGGTACCTCTGAGTAGCGGCCCTGCCCTCCAGCGTATCAGCCGTGCTCTCCCCCACCTCCCAGTCTAGTATCATCCATGAACTTGCTGAGAAAGTGCTCCATCCACCTCTGCTGTCAATAAAGACATTAAACATCATCAGCCCCATCAGGGACACCACTAGTAATTCATTCATGCAGTTAATTACTGAGTTCAATTTTCTGCTTCATTCAAAGGTTTGAGCATTTCCTCCTAAATCAGGTTCTCCTCTGGGCTTCTGAGCCAGCCTCTGACATCCACAGGGGGGATCAGTGACTCAGTCTCAACATCCCTCTGCTGCTCTTTATGACAAGAGGTCATATGAGCTGTGACACTGTGGCCCGAGGGTCTAAATCCTGACTCGTGGCCCACACCAAGCTCTTCACCAGGCATTACCTTGTGCGGGCACAAGCACATGTTATTAGCCACGGTCCAGACTCTGTAGGAACCAACTTTACGAGTGTGGTTTGGTGGAACAACAAGATGAGTGGTTCATCGGCAATACTGGTCCCTTCCCAGGGATCTGTGCCCATAACCCCCTTCCTTCCTGGTGGAGACTGCGTTGGACCATCCCACATCACCTCCTGGGTGATTGTTTCTTCTGTCTGCAGAAGCCCGTTGTCTTCAAGGCAAGGTCACCACTCTGCACCCAGTTGCTCACTGAGCTTGAGCCTCGACTGGCCTCCATGGTAGGGCTTCCCCAGGGTGATGAGTGTACTGGGGGGGGGAGGTCCTACTCCATCCAGGTGCCAGCTGATGCTGCAGGAATATTTGGGATGTATAAGGGGAGGGAGGAAAGGGAAGAGTGGCCCTTCTGCCTCACCCCTCTGCTACCTGTGGAGGTAGCTCTGCATTTCTCACCCCTTCCTGCAAAGGGGAGTGTAGGACTGGTCCCACTGGCAGAGCTTGCTGAGCCCACCATGGTCTCTGTGGTGAGGAGCCCGTCACTTGGGAGCCAGAGCCACCCCCGCGGGCCCCCTCGCCCCTGAGCTCGGCGGGAGCTGCGGCCTGGATGCGGCGCTGCATGCCAGCCCCGCCGTGCCCTGCCCGCGACAGGCTCTGCCGGCTGTGTCCGGGGGACCAGGCCGCTCTGGCTTCCCAACCTGTGGCCGATGCCAGGTTAACCATTAACTCCCTGCTCGGAGGCCTGCTGGGGACAGGGCTTTGTTCTCAGGGCACTGCAAAGCTGCTCGCTTTGTCCTTTCCTGCGACGCTCTGGTGACGTTTGTAGACAGGACCCTGCCGGGGCCTGCACAGCCGTTCCTGTCAGCAGACAGCCGCGCAGCAGGGCTGTGGCCCGTGCGGCCTTTACGGTCTGTGGGCAGTGTGAGGGAGGGTGGCCCGGGAGCAGGATGTGGTCATGGTGGGGAGGGAGGGGACAGGCAGGTGGCCAAGGCCGGGCGCACCGCTGTGCACGGCGTGCTGAGGTTGCTCTCTAGGCGCACAACGCGACGCTCCTTTCAGCTTCCTGAGGTGCGCGAGACCAAGCAAACAGGTTGGTGACGCCCCCCTCCCCGAGAGCGGGAGGTCCCTTGGGAGAGGGGTGGCAGGGTGCCTGGTGTGCATCCAGTGCCCGGTGTGTGCGGCGGGCGCCTGTTGGCAGCCTGGGCCCCTGGCCAGCAGGAAATGAATCACCTTCAGTCTCAAAGGCTTCGCATCGGGGCGCCGCAGCCTCCCTTACCAGTGCTGTCTCCTCCCCACATCCTGCTTGTCGCCTCTTGGCACTGTGAAATAGGAAACTCCGGAGTGTTTCCTCTGCTGGGAGCTCCACAAAAATGCTGTAGGCGAAGTCCTGCTTCAAGGCAGACAGCCTGAGCAAGGGCGCAGTTCAAAGGGCTGCAGTCACCCTCCCCGCAAGTTTGCAGTAGCCCTCGCACACGCTCGGGATGTGCCTCAGGCCCAGGTCTGGGTGATGCTAATGCTGAGCACCAAAGAGGGATGTCAGATCCTCCCAGCAGCCGTTCTGGCCTGCTCAGGTCCCCCTGCCTGCTCCTCCCTGCCAAGCACAGAGGGGCTGTTTAAAAAAAGCCCCGCCACCTCTGAGGTGAGCTGGGAAGAGAGCTGCATTTAGTGCATCAGAGCGTGCCCACGTGTTATAATCGCTGCTCATTGTCAGCAGCAGCCAGGAGGGGAGGCGTGAGCGTTCGCAACTGCTCATCTCCTGGGTGTGAGTGGGTGGCAGCAGAGGGCAACGACAGCTTTTGAAACAGCAGGGCTAAACTTGAAACTCCACTGGCATGGTGTCCGTGGGGTGTGACTACAAGCCAGGTGAAGTCGGGATGTGACTACACGCCTGAGCAGTCTGGGCTGCAGGAGCAATACTGGCAGCGATAGGCAGTGCTGACTGGCAGCAGCTCTCACATCCCTCACCTGCAAGCTGGGCGTGGGGGGGGGGCTTGCCCCCTCCTCGGTGGCCACCAAATGGCTGGGGGTTGCATTTTCTAGCTTCCATCTTGTTTATGTTTCCTGAATCTTCGTCTCTAAGGCGTCTTCGGGAGACCGGTGCGGTGCTGAAAAGAGGTGTCTGCGGCCTGTGCACGTCCCTGAACAGGGACCCCAGTCCTGCACATGCCTGACCCTCCACGGCCCGAGAGCTTGCACATGGGCAGAGCGTGCAGAGTGCCGCGCGCTGGCGTGAGGGCCTGTCGTCCGTTGGTTGTGCACAACCTGCCTGTGCGGACCAGCAGAGGGGGGCCCGTCCTTCCCTCGGCTATTTGGAACAGGCTATTTTTGGAAACCCTGTATAACCAAAGCAAATGGACCATAGCTCCTCTTTGCGGTTTCATTTCTCCTAATTTAGCACTCAGAAATGTGTTCAATTAAAAAGTTATTTATATAAATATATATATAGTCTAACTTACACTGTGAGAATGTTTATATTCTGAGCTCTTATATTGATTTTAAGCATTTTTTCTTTCAGGGTGAGATTGCCTCTGTTCAAAGAAACGGTAACGTACCAGGAATACACAAGGTGTTAAATACCACACCATTCATCCAAACTAAGCAAAACTTTCACCAAAAGGGAATAAAAAATAAACATGGCAGAATTTACAGGTTACAAGGAAACCTCAAATCGGCACCTACGATTCAAATTGCAGAGTCTTAGTCGCCGCCTTGATGAACTGGAGGAAGCAACCAAAAATCTGCAGAAAGCAGAGGATGAGCTGCTTGACCTCCAGGACAAAGTGATCCAGGCAGAAGGCAGCAACTCCAGCATGCTGGCTGACATTGAAGCCCTGCGGAAAAGAGTGCTGAAGATCGAAGGCAAGGATGAAGAAATTAGGAAAGCTGAAGAGCTTTGCCGGTTAATGAAAGAAAAACTTGAAGAGGAAGAGAGCCTCACCCGAGAGCTGAAGTCAGAAATTGAACACCTTCAGAGGAGAATGGCAGAGCTGGAAAAGCTGGAGGAGGCCTTCGGTAGGAGCAAGAACGACTGTACGCAGCTGTGTCTTAGCCTCAATGAAGAAAAGAACTTGACCAAAAAGATATCTACAGAATTAGAAATACTTAGAGTGAAAGTGAAAGAACTGGAAGCATCTGAGGACAGGCTGGATAAAACCGAGCAGAGCTTAACAGGCGAGTTAGAAAAACTGAAATCCTTAGCGCTGAGCTTTATCAATGAAAGAAAACATTTTAATGAAAGAGAAAAGCAGAATGAAAAAATAATCCAGGAGCTAACACAAAAATTAGAACAAAACAATAAACTAACTAGGGCAGACCAAACTAGAAACGCATCCAACTTGCTAGAAAGGTCATCAAATAATCTCCTGGACAGAAATGATTTGAGAATTGAAGATGACTTAACTTCTGCATTGCCCTCTAAGGAGACCAGGAGGAAGGGAAGTGTGGATTACCTTAAACATGTAGAAAATGAAACCAGGAATAAATCAGAAAACCAAAAGAATAAAAATCAGGAAGACAACAAAGTGAAAGATCTCACCCAAGAAATTGATAAACTTAAAACTCAGATCAAACGTTTTGAATCTTTAGAAGAAGAACTTAAAAAAATGAGAGCCAAAAACAATGACCTGCAAGATAGTTATTTAAGTGAACAGAATAAAAACAAACTCTTAACAGGTCAGCTAGAAGAAATAAAAATGCAAATAAAGAAACAGAAGGATTTGGAGAATGGTGAGGTTGAAAATGAAGATACAAGTTTTTCTAGCAGAGGAAAACATGACAGACCTAAATACAGAGGTGTCACAGCTGATTTGGCAGCTGCCAAGCACAAGCCAAGGGAGCTCTCACCCCAGCAGCGCCGGGAAAGAGCAAGGAACAGAGATTTCTCTGTCAGTAATGACAGCTACAGCCACGGTGGTAAGCAGGTGCCCAGCCCAAGCCTAATGAACAGAAAAGCAGGAAAAGCATCTGGTGCGTCTGCCCTTTCAGACACTGCTGTGACAGATACAAAAAGACTGGAAGAGAAATCCACTTTTTCTTCTGGTCAGAAGGAAGGCTGCATCACACAAAATGAGGGGAAGAGATCAAAAGAGCAGCCCTCTGTCCTCAGCCGATATCCTCCTGCTGCACAGGAGCAGAAATCTTGGAAATCACCTTCCAAACCTGTTGCTGACACAGGGCCAAGATCCAAAGCTGAAAAGCCATCTCAGGTGCTCCGTGGCAACAGCCAAGCCGGTGCTGACGCGCGGGATGAAAAGCCAAGCAAAGGAGAATCAGCGGCTTCTTTGGCGGAGAAGATGAAAACAAGCCAGGCAGAAGTCAGTGACAGCTCAGGGGACACGCTGCTTGCCAGGGGTAGTCACGCTTCTTCCAGCAGCACAGGTTCGGCGTACAGGTACCACCTCTCCTCCCATGTGTCGGCGTTGGACTCCGCTGGCTCTAAAGCAGAAGCAGTGAACACTTGTGCTGCATCACACAAACAGCCCTTGGAGGGGAGGGCTAAAAGAGCAATAATCTCCCAGGAAAAAGAATTCGCAAGCACATCACTTGAAAGTGCGAAGCTTTCAACGCTAGCAAAGCGTTCCCCTCGCTCCAGGAGCCAGGAGGACATTCTGCAGATTCTCACAGGTCTTGATAAAGAAGACACGGAGCAGTCTTCAACTTCAGCAATGGATCATGTAAACGCTGGCTTAAAAACGGATTCCAAAACCATCCAGAGTAACCTGGAAAAAGTCAATTCAGATGAAGAATTGGCAAGAAGCAAAAAACCAATCACTCACTCAGATTCTGAGACAAGAAGGAAAGGCTCCAAGCAGTTCTCCAATGCCAGGGGAGTTTTTAGAGCATCGCTTTTTGAAAATGACAAAAACGCTGTAAATGATGAAGACTCCAGCAAGTGTACAAAATCATCAGATGCCAGCATTGGAGAATTTAAATCCAGGAGGTCATTCAGCCCAAGAGAAGCTCTGAGATCAAAAGCTGTCATTAAACCTGCAATTGTTGAGAAGGATATGAAGGCAGTCATGGGAGGGACTGTTTCTGAGGCAGAGTCAGAAAAACAGAAGTCTGTTTTTAAAATGGTAACAAATAAAATGACAAGCAGCATCACAATCTTTCCTTCTGAGCCAACGGCTCCAAGGACCAGTGCGGACATAGCAGCAAAGGAAAGGCACGTTACCACCAGCAACATCAGAGTTGCTCCAAATGAGCCTTCACCGATAGCAAACAATGTCCCCACGCCCTTTGAGATATCAATTAATAAAAGTGCTCTGAAACTATCTGAGACGGACAGAACTGGCGAGGCAGCACCGAGAAGTAAAGCAGAAACAGTGGTCTCCAGAAGCAGCATTGTGATAAAGACTTCCGAACTCACGGAGAGGAACAGTGAGCTGCCTTCAGAGACAATCAGCTGGAAGAGCCATGGGTCTTCAGATGCGGCTTCATCTGAAACAAAACATGTCACTGTGAGAAGTTCCTGGAGAACAAGGCAAGGCTTACATTCCCTGGAAGACTCTCAAACCAAAGTGGAGAAAAGTGCAGCTTCCAGCACTACAAACGCTTGTAGGTCCTCAGTGGACCTCTCAGAAATGGAAGCAAACAGTACAAAACCAAACTCCCCGGAGCAGACCTCAGCAAGGACCAGTGTCACGGCTAATTCCTGGAGTGCCCCTGAACTGGGGTCCCGAAGGACCAAAAGTAACTTGAGTGCATCTGAACTGCTAACCCGCAGGAGCTATGCAAGCGATCCTACAGCAGCTTCTGCTTGGCACCGGACCACGCTACCTGTAAGTATCCCGTATTAAACAAACAGACTTGTCTTTCAGTTGCTGAGGTTTTCCAAGTTGCCCGTTAGTTGTAGGGTGCCTGATTTGAAATTCTTACAGTTTATTTTCTTAGGTGCTGCCCTCTCCCAGCTCCTGCTGCCTTCAGTGGAGCATCTCATATGTGAAGTACCCAATTTAGACTTCTTGAAATTAGATCCATCTGCTTGGGTCTTGTGATCCCATGTGAGTAACTACATAGTAGCATTTGGTCTTGCCAAGATCAGAGAAGACATAGTCACAGCTTATGTAGGGCATCGTATGCTTTTCAGAGTGGCTTTGCACAGCACTGTCAATTTGGAGTAGTAATGAAAAAAATGATGGAATTGAGCAGATTTCAGTGAGGTGCCTCAGGTAGAGCTATAGCTCTAATGGCAGCTGTAGAGATCTGTCTCCTTTTGGTGAGCTGCACGGTTTCCCCATGTGAAACCAGAGCTGAGAGCCGGACTGGAAATGCTTCCTGGGCGTCTCCTAAACAGATGACTGGTGGCTGGTTACACAGGGCTGCTCCCTTCTTGGTCTGTGGCAATATCCCACAGAAACAAGAGCCACAGGGATGGCTGTGCGCTTTTCCTGTTCCTTTGGCTGGTACTAGCAAGGGGAGTCCCTCAAAGCAGGGCTGACACACGCAGACTTGAGCTCTACTTGCCACCGGAGCTGCAGGCTCCAGCATATTTCAAGCAAGCTCGCTGGCACCAAGTGCCGCTCCAGTCCGTTAAACCACATTGTGGTTCCTGCTGCAGCTCCGGGCTCCGCTCTTCACTCAGAGCTGCTCTAAGCAGCTGCTGCCGTGTCCCATCTCCAGGAGGAGCCAGCTGAGTAACTGACAGGGCTTGTGGCAGAGGGGAGAGATTCATCACCAAGCGACTCTGGCATTGACAAAGATGAGGTTGTAAAGATGTGAAAGGAGTTTTAAATTTTCAAAACTTCTCTTTCGCTTCTGCTTTGCTTTTTGCCTGGTGTCAAAAAGTGCAGCTTGGTCTTCCAGCTACATTTGGACGCTAAGAATGCATCAGGGGCTTAAGGCATGATGCCTGCCATTCATCAGCACCAGTGAGCAACCTAAATACCCTGTATTGAAGGGGATGCCTAGGAATGGCGTCACCCAGACACTGTGCTTGGAGCAGGTGATGGAAATCATGGGGACAAGGGTGTGTGCACCCCCGCTTCTGTCCTACCTGTAGGGTGAGAAGTTCCAAGCCAAGATCATCTTCCTGGCCAGGGTCACTCACGGGTCACAGGCAGTCTGTACTTCTCTGTCGTGAATCCATGCAGAACTGACATCACTGAGGTTGTCCTTTTGCATAATGGCAACTTACGCGCTTGGGAAAGGGGAGGTCCGGCCCTGGCCCTCCCTTTGTCCCAGGAGTTTGAATTCACAGCACCCACAGCCTCGAGTCTCACAGCTGCAGAGGTCTCCACTTGCAGCTGGGCTCACAGTGCTCACTCACGAAGCCCTAAAGAGAGGGCACTCAGGTATTTCTTTTCCATCTTCCCCCTAGCAGCCCACCCAGGGCTGAGTGTAGCTCTGCACTATGTTCTGTGGGGGGGGTTTCAAAGTCGCTCTGCAAACAAGTGTGCCTGCAAACAACAGCCGCCAAAGTGTATGGGACAGAGCAAACTGATCTCTGCGCGGTCGGTCACCCTGGGTATCCCTGATGGATTAGCTGGCTTCCAGCCTTGCCTGTGTCCGCAGCGACAAGCAGTCAGGAAAGCGATCGCATGGTTAGTTCACGGAGGGCTGCTGAGCATTGAGTTAGGTATCTCTCTGCATCGCACTTTAAAATAAAATCACCCCGACACCACATGGTCACAAATCTGAATTCTCGGTCATAAATTAGGTATATTTTTAGCTTGTAAATGAGGAGCATCAAATTACCCTGAAAGACTGCAGATACACAGATATACCAAATTTCATATATTTGGGAAGCTCAAATTATTGCATATGCCCTTGGAAAAACCCCAAAGTATGTGCCTTTGAAGGCTATCTTCAGGCTTGTAATATGTGTCGTATCACAAGCAGTCTGTTTCTGCTGGGATCTGTGTTTCAGTTAAAGATGTAGCTATTTCTCTGGCAGAAGGCTTGGCGCTGCTCTGCGCTAACTTGGCACATTCAGCTTTCCTGTGAAGGCATCACTGTCACCTCTTCGTAGCTCCGCTACCCAAAGCTGAGATTGCCTTAAGAATCGTGTTTGGGAAGCACAAGGTCTGTGCTGGTTTTGCCAATATACATCTTCCGCTCCTCCGTCAAACGCTCACGTCTGATGATTTGCTGCAGCACAGCAGGAGCCTAAGGCAAGCTGGAAGCTCAGCTCCTGCCTCTTATTCTGTCCCTCAGGACAGACCCAAACCGAGCACCTGGAAATAATTCTTGCAAGGAGATGCCAAGGCACAAGGTATCATTTCAGCCTTCTGTTTTTGTACCGCTGATAGAGGAAAAGGTCCCCAGTGAAGCTAGAGGAGGTATTGGCAGCTTTTAGCAATACCCGTGCTAGAGAAGCAACAGCTCCTTTGGGCGCTGCTTTGGGAGACCCAGCAAGCAAGAGCTGCTGAGGGATGGATGCTGCAGCCTGAGGACCAGCTCCCTCTAGTGCTTGCAGACAGCCTTCCTCGGGCTCCCATAAACGACACGAGGAGGTGCAAGACCTCAAGCAATCATTCTTTTGGGCTTTGTGTTTCAGATAACGAAGTTGGTATTTCTCTGGTGTGATGTTGGACTGGTGAAAATTTGCAATGCCCGAACTAGTCCAAAGGCACTGGCAGGCAGTGAGCAAATGAGCAGGCAGCAAGGCAAGATGAGCGCACTTAATTCGTTTGTCTTGTGGCTGTAACATTAACGTGACTGGAGCTGGGCTGTGTGCTGCATAAATTAGGTAAAAACCTAAAGGTGGGCTTCTCTTCAAGGGAAGCTATGTGTACCTTCTTACGGTGGGCGGGTCTCATGGAAAAGTCTCACTGACAGCATCCAGGGATGTGCTGCCTCTCACCCCTTCTCTTCTCTGCTTCGGGATTAACAGAAAGTGCATCCATCGCCGTTTTGCCCTTGCTGACGTCACATAAGTGTCTGCTTAAGCAGCCAGCCATGCCACATCCCTGTGTTTTCATCTTTCTTTACTTTGTCAGTACTGAAAGGTGTCAGACCTCACTAACTTTGTCTAAGGGTTGTGTTCTGTTTTGTGCTGCGGGTCACAGGGCAGCTTCCAGGGCCTTGCCCATGACCAGCCTCCTGCAGGGCCATGGAGCGTGCCAAGCTCCCCACGGACCTGGCTCTGCGGAACTCTTTGAGACCAGCGTATCTGGGTTGATAGTCAAAAATTCATGCTGCCTGACAGCAGAGACAGGACCAACACTGTCAGATACACAAGGGCATGGAGCATCTTATATGCTCAGCCAGCAGCCTCATCTCTAAAGACAACTACTGAAATAGATGCCCAGCCCTTGCTAAGCTGTCTAGGTCCATCGAGAGGACGGCCATTCATTAAATTAAAATTATCACCTCACTTTTACGAGCAGCCTGGCCCATCGTAGTTATCTCTGGCCCATGGTTGGTTGGAGGTCCCTGTCCCCGTGCTGTGTGTGTTCACCGAGGTGCTGCTGTTGCTCACGTCTCGATTCTCTTGTAGGGCTTGGATCATAAGAGGGAGGTCAGGTCCAGTGTTTGCTGGATGTCATCCACAGCTCAGGGCAGATGTCTGCCCATCCAGCCACACCAGATGTCACAGCTTCTTTCTGAGAGCCCATCAAAGCCTGGTGGCCAGCTTGGATGCTTTTCTGCCAGGCACCGGGGCCACTGCCTCCCCCTTCCCCGCTGTCCCTTTTGCCACAGGGTAGGGACCAAATTTGTTCCACTAGTGCCTGCAGCCCCTCGCGGGGCTGTGCGCTGGGTGGTTCAGCAAACACGATGCCATCCCCAAAGCAAGCAGAGCTGATAAAGCCTTCAGTAGTGCAGTGCAGCCCTTGCGCTTTGCCCAGTGATTCGTTTCGTTTCTGATGGTGCTGTACAGCGTGACGCAGGTTTTCCAGCCAGCAACAGCAAAAGCACTGCTATCTCCCCAGGGAGCTGGAAGGCGCCAGGGACTCCTCACCCCGTGAGTCACAGCAGGGTGCAGTAAAAGACATGGGTGCCCCAGCCAGCCCTGAGGCAGCCTGTAGGCACCTGAATCCCAGGGTTACGATCCTGTAAATGTCTCTGCAGACATTCAAGAAAACATTAGTTTAAAAGTGCCATTTAGATGCCTAGAGCAGGAAATGGTGGAGGACACTGCCACATCACATCCTCATTGCCAAGAAAATGGGAGATTCAGGTTGCTGGCGCCCCCCATCCGTGGTAGTTAAACCCCAGAGTTAATATTTTTAAGAAACTGCGTCAGTCACTGAACTGTGGGATTTTTCGGCTGCCATTGGTCCCTCGTGGATACAAGTATTCTAGGCCCAGCGAGCCACGCAGACGGAGCACAGATTTGTGCCTGGGTCACTCAGCTGAACAGAAGACTCTACACCCATAGAGCTGGGTGGTTTTAAATTACTGGATGGTTTAAAAAAAAAAAAAAAAAAAAAAAAGAAAACCTTTATGAAATAGCACGTAAACGAGGACATGCCAGAGCTGGCCTGTGTGCAGAGCACCTCACACTGCAAACCCAGGACCAAAAATGCAGCACTATTCCAGACCCCTTCCTAGTCCCTGAGTCCCAACCCTCTTTATTTTCCTTTGCACAGGACGAAAGCAAAGATTTTGTGCCCAGTTCCAGAAGAAAACAATATGGCTCTTCTGAGTACCTCTCCCAGGTTGACACACCAGGGAAAAGGCCAGCCACTAAGATGGAGCTGCAGGACCCCGAATCCAACACACACGCTCCACTGGGTCTGCAAGCGGAGGAGCAGGTATGTGAGTTCAAGGACCATCCAGATAAGAGAGTTACAAGGCAAGAAGCCAGTGTCTGAACTGACCTCCCAGTAACATAGCTTAGAGAACTTGTCCAGATGAATGTAAGCCTTTTAGGAGAAATCCAGTCTTAAATTAGCACTGTCCAGACCTGGACTGTCTACTGTATTGCCTCGGTAAAGTATTCATCATGTTCCTCTACCGGTAAAATGTACTCCCTTATTTTTCTGTTCTAAACTTATTTCAGCTAGCTTTACAGCTAAAACTTTTCTCCAGGGAATAAGAGGCACTGCATCTAGTCCTCCCCTGGTATGTATTGGACAATCAGGGCTGGAAAAAACATTGGAGAGACAAAAATCAGAGCCCTTGACTTTCCTGCTTCAGCTGGCTGCTGTACTACTAGGGTGCTTGTCTGCTGCTACATACCTGCTGCTCTGCCTCCAAACCCACATCTTCCTGGACACATAAAGAAATGGCCCACGTTATAGTGACCATGACTTACTGCCTGACATGAAAAACCATGTATTCCAGCCCCTTCAAAGGGCGCTCCCTTCAGAGGGGTCCAGGCAGCCTTTAATTCTTAGGTGGACGGCCATGCTTAACGTCTGTACAAAAGACTTTTTTATTTTCTCCTGGCATTCCCTCTCTGCCGCTGCCCAGAGCAAAGTGCGTATTTCCATTTACGGACCACCCGCAGCAGGAAATATCTTAAGACCTCAAATCTGCCATCAGTGTATCTTCCTGGACGTGCACAGGAGTTGCTGAGTCTTCATGTGAGAGCAGCAGGGCTGCAGTGAGGCAGCTGAACGCCCTACATAGTCACATCTCGGTGAAGTTGCACAAAATTAGGAGCCCAGAGGGACACGATCCCGGCTGAGCTTTGCAGACTGGCATTTAGAGATCGGTAGTGTTTGCAGCAGGAAGCAGTGAGCTCACGCTGTCCCTGTTGGTCATTGGGGAAGGGGACTCCACAGCGATGCTCTGTGTGGTGACCAAGAGGTATCACCCGCAGTGACATTCATCTGGCCGGATGAAGACTGCTGTACCTGAGGCTGCGCCGTGCTTCCTTTGTCCGCACAGACTGGGTCAACAGCAGATAAAAACCTGGGTAAAGTCAGGTCCCCATAACATACACACCGTCATTTGGATCTGCTGTCTTGCCCAGAGCTCCACCGACTGTAACAGGAGCACGAACACCTTGCACATGGAGATTCACATGTTAAAGCCGCTCCATCTCCTCTGTGCTGTCAGGTGTTGCACATCTCACTTGCGAGATCCCCATGCCGAGTGTGGAAGTGGGTGCTGGGTATGCTACGGCATAAAAAAAGATAATAGGTCCTGCCTACGTGGGGCAGGGCCCGGTCATTCTGCTTTGGGCCTACTCGGCTGTAAACGCTGGCAGAGCCTGTATCTTCCAAACCAATCCTGCCACTGCCCTCCCCCGCCCCACCATTGGGCAAGGATCCCGCTGGGCTTTGGGGTCGCTGCCTAAGGGCAATCACAACACTATTCCCCAGAGCAAAAATGACGCCAGAGGCAGCTGCCAGTCTGTGGTCAGTCTGTGATGCTGTGGGGTTGTATTTTACAGAGTGCTTCCCGTGCCTGCTGGACAACATCTCGGAGATGAGTTGTATTCCCTTCCGCTCAGTGGACGTGCTGCACGGTGGAGCAAGAGGCAGGATAGTACCCAGCTCTCGGGCATCACAAGCTAGCCTGGAGGCAGTTTTCCAATGTGATTTGCAAGGTACAGGAGCTTTACCAGTGAATTCTTTTTCTTCGTTGCTGAAGAGGCAGCTGCAGAGACTTTGCTCAGGGGACTCGCACTTCTCATCTCTGTACCTGCAATCTTAATCTCCTTCATAGGGTGATAGATCTGTCTCCATATGGAAACCTTGACTGCATAGCCACTCCGAACCATGGTACTTCTTGTTAATCACTTGCATTTAGACAAAAATCCCAGAAGTATCCCTGTGACTACGGTCCACCAGCCCATGACAGCTGTCCTACATGGCTCCACGGGGGGTTCAGTTCCTAGGGAGAGTTTGTTTTCCTAATACGCCCTTGTTGGCTCGGACTGTGGTCACCTCGCTACCTGTGTTCCCAGCACCGCCTGTGTCTCAGCAGGAGGAAACCATTCCCCACTGGTTGCTTTACACATTAAGAGAGAAGGAGAGCAGAAAACGTTGTTTAGAAGCAGTTTCTTCTCTGTTGCTATCGGTCTCTGCAACAAGCTTTGCCTGACCTACTCATCACCGGCTGAGATCTTGCGCCAAGTCATCATCTGCTGAGCCAAACCAACAGCAGTTCACGCAGCAGTGAAACGTCCTCCTGACTCGGACTGAGGTGCTTTTTTACCTGAAGCTTTACGTCCATCACACTCTGCAGGCAGCAGTTCTGCTGCTCGCTCTCAGCAGTTGAGCTCGAAGGGAAAAAGAAATAAGTGCTTTTCCTTGTAGACAAGCAGAATGTCCTTGTTCCTTCCAAAACCAGGGTGGAGACAGCAGGATTAGACCCTAAGCTGAGCTCCAGTATGGCCACCTAGGCAGCCTAGGTCTGTGCCCCTCTTCAGAACCACCCCGTTCACCATATGTGGGACCCGGGTATGGTCAGAGGCTGCTTCAAATACAGAGCTCTGTTAGCCTTTCAGCGCCCACAGCCACCGAGCGCAGATGGCATCACTGTCGGGGAAGGCACTGCCCCCACAGCTCCAGGAGGTGCTCAGGTGCTGGAGCAGCATCTGCCCTGAGCACAGTGCTTGTATCTGGCTCACCCAGCCAGACCTCTGCCAGTCCTTCCCTTACACCCCACCACCCAGCTCGGGGCTGGCCCACGCTTTTCCTGTCCTGTCCCCAACCACCACTGACCTCCCCTGGTGCTTTCTGCCCCCTGTCAGAAACAGACGCCCCTCACTGCGGAGAGACGACGGCGCCGCAGAAGGGAGAAGGCCCCTTACCTGGTTTGGAGGTGCTGCGACCCGGCAGCTCCCGTAGCCGAGTTGCACCCCACGCTCATTCCCGCATGTCACCTTCCAGACGAGCAGCTGCTACAGCCGCGCGGTGTGACTGTCTGCGTCCGCGTGCGCTGCCTCCTCCCTCTCCCTTGCCATTATACGCCTCAATTCTGAGAGGCAAATGAATCANGCAAATATCTATCAAACCCTTGATATAAAAGGAAAGTGCTTAAATTCCTTTTTTTTTTTTGTTAATAAAGATTGTTTGGAGGAAGGGAAAGATTATTTTTGGAAAAAAAAAAAGAAAGTGTTTCCTTTTGCAGTTTTTAGATGGTTTCCCAAACCTATCTTTTTAACCCTTCATTTATTCTTTTATATTTTATGACATGTATAAGTGTCAAGTTGCATAACAAGATGAAAAGATAATGCTTTTAAATTAGTACGAAGTGGCAGCTCTAATAATGTTAAAATTAAATTATATTAAAATAAATTATATTAAGTGCCATCTCTTACGATTTCATGCCATGGCAGTGCTAGTGGAGAATGGGATAACTATATCGAGTATAACGGCAAAAAATTTTTAAACTCAAAATCCAAACTAAAAGTGGAAGAAACTGAAGTTCTGAAGCTAAATGCAGATTTCTGAAGTTAAATTCAGATTTCTGAAGCGTCCCGTGTTTATCAGGAAATACTGAAAATCAGACATTTTGCAATTCTAAAGCCACAACGGATTTATTTTATTTTTTTCAATGAGCCTGTGAAAGCGTAATGCCCACCCTGAGAGCCCTGCTGTGCGCAGAGATGAACTGTATGGCAGGATCACCGAAAAGACGACCTGACTGAGATCGATTGCTTCAACAGCACCAGCTCCCCCGGCCGGTCACACAGTCCCCGCAGGCTTCCCGCGGCTGAGGGACACAATTGCAGCCTGACCACAAGTGCCACATCTCAGCAGGGCTCTCGCAGGGCTGGCTCGCTTGCCGGCCTCCGCCAGCCTCAGGATGCTACGTGCCGACTCTTTGTCCCTTGTTTTAATTTTAAGGAAAATATTTCCCTTCAAAACTCAATACGCCGCCTCAGCTCCTCATCCATCTGCGTGGCAGACGCTGCTGCAAACGCTGCTCTGAGCCAGCGCAGCTGCGCTCCAGCGCGCGGCCCAGATGCTTCCTGCGGTACCTGCTTGCTGACCCTGGGAGTTCTCACCTCGGAGGTGTCTCGGTGGGTACCTCTTCAGACAGCACAGGAATCATGTACTTCCATTTACATTCCCAAACTTGCTGCTGAGCAGCTCTGCAGTCATACGATATATACCCCGTTGCCGTCACCATGGCGGAACCGCTGCCGACGACCCGCTTGGCGCGGCAGTTCAGTCGCACAGGGAAGCGGCACATCTAGGAGCCCCCCGGCATCACTGCTGCCTAGGACGTGCAGCTTAGTTTTACAGTCAGACAGCACATACGCACGCAAGAGGATGAAGATGGCTTTGAGCAGCGACTGTATGGCTTTCTTCCCAGCGACGATCCCTGTCCTGCTGCAGGACAGTGCGCCCCATCCCACGGGACACTTGGGTGCCTGTGCACGTCCACCAGCCCTCTCCTCGCATTCCCAGCGTGGCTCCAGCTTAGCGTGGTGTTTCCAAAGCTCCTCCCAAGGAAACTGGTTTCAGTCCTGGCCATGAAAGCTGTGCATCCCCAAGACGTGACGTGCTGGGTTAATGCAGGCTTCCCTGTACCGACCCACAACGCTCTGGCTTATCGGTTTTTCAGCTCCACAGCTCACCCCAGTAACGCAGCCCCACGTCTGAAGGGCAAGGGAAGAATACACCAGCAGCAATAGCTGTTGGTTCTCCCCTTCTGTCAGCCGGGACCAGGCTTTTCCTTAGCCACAGGCAAGCAGAGGGCTTCCCCCTGCCGGCCCACTGCGCTCAGCAGGAGCCCCAGCTGCTGACCCAGCAGCGCGGCTCCTCGGCGCTCCCTGCTCGCCTCAGGTGCGTCTCACAGGTGACGCCTCTCCCTTCCCCAGCTGCCTCAGTCCTGTTTGACAGCACATACCTTGAACTCCGGCTCTAGACTCGACCTCGCTGCTTGTAAGTAACGAACACGGATGTCACTCAGTAACTGTACACTGGGTTGTTTTGCCCGCGACCAAGATTAAACCTGAGAAAGAAAACCCTCCTTAAAATTGAAAGGGGCCATACCCTCTAATCGTGAGTGCAATAGGAGCTGATTGTATTATGAAACTTATAGCAATGACTTCAGGAAACACGATGTGTTTTACTCAAATTGCACACTTTTTTTTGAACAGCTGTAAAATAGATTATATGTGTAAATATTGCCATCACTGAAGTATTTGTAATTGTAGCGTATAAATATAACAGGCTTTTCAGTGGGCTTGATGATGCCACGAGGCTGCGCATCAAGCAGTCGGGTAATTCCAAAGTTGTAAATGTATTTGCTGTACAGAGGAAGTCTGTCAGTGCTCGCTTCTCCCCGGGAACCGGAGACGCTGGTCCCTTCTGGAGAGCCAGGGGCTTCCCCCAGAATGGCTGGCACCAGCCTGAGGGGCCCGAAGCTCGCTGCCTCACAGGGCGGCTTCCTTTGTGTCCAGAGGCACCACTTCAGCACGCCGAGCAACGCCTCTCCAGCAGCACAGGGAGCGCCAGCGTCACAGCGCAGCCACCGGTGCTTTGCACTGTCAGCCCGCAGCTCGGTGGACACAGAGGAGGGGAGACCCACAGCCCTGCGAACGTTTCCTCCAGGAAGGGAAATGAGCAGGAAGCACGGGGCAGGACAGCGCACCTTGGTGCTTCAAGAGACACTGGACGTTAGCAATTGCCTAGCTACGGATCGAAGCAATAGTCACATCAGTGTCATCGCTAACATAGTAGACCTCATCTCTGCTACCCTTGCACATCACTGGAGTGGTCAAAGCACTGCCCCACGGCCGGCCTTCAGGGGACTGCTCTGTACGTGATCAAACGTGAAGCCATTCTCTGCAGATGCCTCTGACGGCCAGGAACCCAAGGGCCCAAAGGACCGGCTTCCTAGGCTGCCCAGCACGCGGTGCGGGCTCCTGCCTTGGGGACGCAGCACTCCAGGCTGCATGGAATGTATTTTTAAGAGAATAAATCTATTTTTTTGTATTTGCAGACATATATTTGGGCTGGGGCAGCTTAGTTAGAAGACAAATAATGCAAGAAATCTTTTCGTAATCACAGACTCATCCAAGTTAAGCAAGTTTTCTAGGGTGACAGCGTCGCCTGTTTCCCCAAAACAGATTTTGTGTCCGATAGAGCTATCAGCACTGTTTCACCCTCTCAAAACTCTCCCTGTCTCAGCATGCTCAGTAGAGGGAAGCCAGCGCTTTCCTCCCCAGGCTGCCTACGCAGTGGATACAGATGGTGCTCACCTCCTTCCAGTTACGCAGTGCTCTTAGTCTGCATGCCAAATGTAAACACACACTTTATCTGCATGTCTCTCCTGACTCGATCACTGTCAGCTCTACAGTATATAACCAATAAAAACTCTTCTCTTTTTACACGTTTGTGATGTGGTATTTACAGCTCTGGCCGAGTCTGTTACTGGGAGGTACCGATGCCCCTTGGTGAGGCGCTGAGGTAGCTCCAGGCCGCAGAACGGTCTGTTAGTGCTGACTCTGACCACCTTGTTCTTAGTTTTTCCCTGTAACAAAGCAGATCCCGTACATCCATTCCCGGGCTGCATTTAAGGCACGGACAGTGCGTACACACGTGGCAAATGGAGTTGAACGCAGCCACGCTCCGCTCAGACCAAGCATTGCTTCTCCTCCCGCGGGCTCCTGACGTGTCACTCGCAGAGCTCTAAGTAGCGTCTTACATTTTAACTCTGGCGTCACGCCCGAAGCAGTATTTGCCCAAGCTACAGAGGCAGCCGACAGCTCCCCTTAAATGCGTTTCCTAACCCTGCAAACTGATCTCGCCACCGTTACCACCACTCCCGTCCAAAAAACAGCCCTCGCCAGGCAGGGAACACCCGCCTGACTCTGGCGCCAGTCCCGCTCGCCTATGGGTGCCTGCGGCCGGCACAGGGCACGCCGCCAGCCCGGTGCCCAGCTACTCGCGTTCCCACCAGCAGCCTGCCTTCCCCCAGCTTCCCGGGCTGCTTCACCCCGGTAATACCTTCACGCGCGTGCTTTTTAATCCAAGCCATCCCAAGCCCAGACTTACTTCCTCGCTTTTGGCATTTGCATGGAGGGACACACACAATGGTTTTCAAGTTCTCTGCACTCAACTTGAACTGGAATTCCGTGTAGCTGTCACCAGGTTACGGAAACAAGGTTTCAGGATACGTAGACCCTTCAGTCCCTAAAGAGATGATCTCTGTTACACGCCATCCAAGCACACAGATGGCACAAAGTCAGACACAGCTATTTCCCTTCAAAAACACTACCAGCTAAAGCGGTTGTATTTTTTATTACTTGGTGGCCTAGATGCCACAGAGAAGGGAAGGTCTCCGTTCACTCCCCTCAGCTTGCTGGGAGTTCAAGCCAACGTCTGTCAGGCCTCAGAAGACCAGGGCAAAGCGGGGGAGACGGGGCGGGGGGACACCCTGGTGCGGAGGCAGTCACGGCACAGGCGAGAACGCAGCCGGGTCAGGAGGAAATAAACGAACTGGCCGGAGGCTGAGGCTTTGCCCTTGCAGAGCTCAGCTGGGAGGAGAACGGCCTAACTCGGCCACAGGCCTCCCTGGACTCACACGCACTGGCTCTGTTCTAAGCCTCTCCCAGGACTTCAAGGCCAAGAGGCACCACGTGGCTCCTGCTCACAGCCCGTGACCCCATCGCCTCCCTCGTTCCCAAACACGAAGGCAAATGTCTCCCTCCAGTCCCGGGGGATGGCCACGGCCAAACTGCCTCCCTGAGGCCAGTCAACACCTTCCTTCATCCCGAGCGATACTCCCTTAGTCAGGCACCCAGGACTCCCCTTATCTTCTTTAAAAACCACCACGTTGTTGGGAGCAGAAGCTGTTTCCTTCCGCGTAGGAAGCCCAAAGGCAGGCTGGGGGTGAACTTACTTGATGTTAACTCTTGCTGACCCAGACGGGGGCCCAGCACTGCTCTCGCTCTGGTGCACTGTGGGTAACGCTCTGCATACCTGGGGTTAATCACCCCGGTTACGATGCCATGGCGAATAAACCAACATCCTCCTAGCAATGGCAGAACTAGGCCTGGATTAGCCATGAAGTTGAAGCCTTTAACTTCCAGCTCCCATCCAGGATGCTCCTGTGGCGCATCCAAACAAAGCTGGGATTGCACAGGGTAAACAAACAGAATCAACCCCAGTAGACTGAACGTGACAGCCAGAGGGAGGTGAAGGCTACGACAAGGTCATCTCTTAACCGTTTCCTTCACAAAACATCTGCATTAGCTCAGTGTTCTCAGACAGAGCTTTTCCAGGTGCCTTCAGGCCCACCAAGATCTTACCAGCTGCAGCCCTTCCCATCCGAGGCAGATTCTAGGACCTGCCTTCAGGGGCAGGTCAGCTATCCCATCTCCTCAAATGGACCAGCTACCTCCAGAACTGTGATGAGTTGCCAGTAAACGGGAATCTTGTTTTCTTCAGAAGCTGGAGCACCTCAGCTGCTTCTGAGAACAGGCGCAGCGCCAAAACCCTTCACACTTCAACCACAAGGAAACGCTGGGTGGCACATTCCCACCAGAACACCCTGAAAGGTAAGTAACGTCCTCAATCCTTGTCCACTCAAAAAAGCAGGTCCCCTCCTGTGCTGACCCACGCTGGAGCACGCCGAGTACCGAGGAGACGGTGAGACTCTGGCCCCTCTGGGTTAAGAGCACCTGCGAAACACCAGGCAGGGCATCAGGTTTAAGAAAGGCAAACTGAGTACTGCGGTCACAGTTAATTCTACATCACATCCTCCATCACCGACAGCCTCGGAAGAAGCCGCCTTCTGTTGCTGAGCAGGAATTTGGTAGTCTCATTCACACGTTGCTCGTTGCAGTAATTTTTTCACGCTTACCTCAGACCACCAAGCTGAAGTATCCTCAGTGAATCAGGAAAAAGCATTCAAAGTGAGTGGTTTGACAAGCTCCGCACATGATTCACGAGGGTATGATTCTGTGAGTGAGGAAAGATTACTAAGGACAGGCGCGTGTTGTCCAAACATCGGTTCTAACTCTGCCCAATAACTTGGAATTGCAGACATTCCTGTCCTATAACCGTGGATCGTGGCTGAGACTTGAACCCACGTGTTACACCATAAGCACACAAGGCTCAACAAAAAATCGGGGCTGGGGGGGGAGAGGTATGTGGGACCGTGAGGATGAAGAAGAACTACGGAGTATGTGGAGTACGTACGTCATACAGCACCTCGGTAAGTAACTTCCATTTTCAGGTGGAAGTCTGGTTTAACCTTTGGTAACCTCAAACGGTTCCACAGAGGTGCAGACACCCAAGGGTGGCTTGCAAACAAAGCAAGCGGCAATTGCACCATTTGCAAAATCTAGCACTAATTACCAGACGCTCAAGCGGAGGAGCAGCATTTGGTGCAGGCATGAGAAGGGAAGGAACCTGTGCGGGAGGATGAACGCCCGCTGCACCGCTGCGAGGGATGACAGTACCCTGCCAGGAGGTTCCAGCCAGGGACCAGACGCTGCCAACTGCAATATGAACAAGTGATTATCCAGAGAGCCTCCGCAAGGAGACACGCACCTAGGACCTCTCCACCCACGAGGTAAACGCATTCGGGAGCTTCTGAAAGGCATGACCCTGACAGATGGAAAAGATACTTTATCATCATCCAGGCTGGACTGGCAGGCCAAGACTTCTCTGTCTTTCAAGTGTCAAGTCTAAAAAACCAGGTAATCTACCCTTTTTCAAGTTAAAAAACCTTAAAGTTGCTGGCTGCAGTGATACAGTGCCTAGAAAAGAGAACAAGAGACTAACAGTGAGCAGGAGTCCCTTCATGGCGAGGTGTAATTCACATTACATTGATGGGGACCAACAATTAATGAAACAGAGATCAAAACTTTTGGCCCCGCGAGACAGCAGACCCCCAAGCACAGGACACATCCCAAGTTGTTTCTGTGAGCGGGAAGCTGCGAGCTGGGTCTGGAACATGGAAGTCGTAAATGGAAACCGTCTCCAGAAGGTCCTTGAGCTCATCACCAGACAACTGCACTAACAACACCTGAGGTTTCTGAGTGTGGTACATTCGGCCACAGACTAGTAAAGAAAGGTCTGGATGTAGGTCCTGCAATACCACAACTCAAAGCCCCAGTTAACAGACTCAAAGGTCCTGAAACTCTCCGGCCACAGGGACATGATGAGTTTCTCTAGGTAACTAGCGCAGAGGGAACGTATAGCTTAGGCAAGACAAACCCCACCCTAAGTAGGTATTTCAGACGTTACCGTAACTCTTTCTGCAAAATCTTACACGAAATGTCTTTGCACATCTTTTATTGGGCAGTGGTTTAAACGTTGCATGCGCTCGTGCAGCCGAGTCCTCTAATACTTCGATACGGCATGAACACGACAAGTGATTTCTTCAGCTTAACAGCGCGCCTGGATGCTTGTGAACAAGTCAGCCTGCCGCTATTTTTCGCTTGTTATTTCGTAAGGCATGTACTAAACCAGACGACATTTGCACGAGAAACTGCAAGAAGTATTCTGAGTGTCTCAGCGCAAGAACAGCCCCATTAACAGCATCGTTGAAGCGAGGCCAGTCGAGGCGTCAGCCTTCCTTACCCACTCGCCAGGGACGTGGGGAGGTTGAACCTGCAGCGACAGTCAAAATACGCGTCGTCTTTGTGTTTCTCTGAAGCACCGTCACGCCTCATACGACCTGGAGGCGCCCAGTACCACATCACCAGGATCTTCGGTCGGCTGGAAATGGGGAAGAACCGCGTGTGACCGACTGCGGTCAGCTGCTCTGCCCCGTATCCGCGCGCGCATCCAAGAACGCGAGGAGACACAGAAGCGCAGGACTGTGAAGCCTGGCCTTGCGCTCCTGCCGTGAATACTTGCATCGGATATTTTCTGGCATTTCTCAGCCCTCTGTCGTGTCTTCCAGGGAATTCCTGAACACCACGTTGACGTGATGCCCGTTAGCACCTGGGATTAACAGACTCCCCAGCCCCGAAGGAGCTTTGCTAACACAGGACAAGGGACACTGTAAAAAGGCAACGGCTTTTAGCAGACACCTCAGCAAAACTGGAAAAAACCTAATTTTAAGCCAATTTGTTCTTCAGAAAAGACACATTCCGTGAGTGATAAGCACAGATCATTAAAGGGATGCTTTCACTCTCCACTGACCTTCTAAAGGAGACAACTTGTGGGTTTTTCGGATATTTATGTGGTAACAGGTAACACCCAGAGCATACGGTCCGGAAGCACGGCAATCGTCCTGTCACACCTGTGTGCTTCGGGGAAGAACGTCAGCGTAAGCATTTCCTGTAAGTTTTAATACTCCTTCCAAATGAACACAAAATTACACCTTCAGAAATTACACATATTGGGGAAAAAAAAAAAAAAAAATTGGTAAAAGCAGCAAACTTGAAAACAAACCAGCCCATGGCATCCAATTCTCTTTTGGTAAACATTTTTGGGAAAAAGTAACTCATGGAATTATCACCACCTTTAAAAAGAATCTGAAGTGTACAAGTAAGTTTAGTCCATTTGTGGAGCCACTTCATGGCTTAAAGACTATGAGATGAACTCTGAGCTCCTTGTTGACCATAGGACACTCAGTTGAACTTTTTTAGAAATCTAGCAAGAGATCCGGTCGGATTGAAAGTTTCATGATAAAAAATGAAACCGAAGCCCCCCCAGTGAAGTCGTTCCTCTCGGTTTACGATCCCGTCGATTACAAAGCTAACAAACCAGGGAGAACCCACGCTTTGCAATTAATTTCCACTGCAGGAACCCCACAGCAAATGTTCTCAGTTCCACACAAAGACTGACCACGAAGACCCTGAGCTAACGGTAGTTTATTGCAAAGTAGACGCTAGCACTTGACAATAACACAGACATGTCGCGAACTGAGAAACGTCAATCTTCCTGCAGATTCAGCCCATCCAGAAAGCACAGCCCGAGCAGCGAATGCAGGCATTCACTCGGGATTCAGAACCCCGGGGCGCATCCCTCTGGTCTTGCATCCTCAGTACGGGAAGGGAAGTCTGACATGGGAAGAACACTTTTCTTTCCAAAACGGGCACCAATCAGTTTTGGTGTCAGAAACAGCTGTGGAGTAGAGTGAGAAGTGGCAAGTCCCTGAGAAGAGGCGGAAAGGTACAAAGGTACGCTACAGCGCGTGCAACCAGACTTGGTCGCAAGGTTTTGTGACCATGCCCAGCAGCCTCAAATCTGTGATAAAGGTCATCCATGATCTGCTGAAACAGCTCAGGCCATTCCTGCGGGGGAGTCAGGGCAAGCAAAGAGCAGCAAGGGGAAGAGCGGCTACACCATGAGGAAGGATGCTGAGATGAAGAGGGTCTGGTGACCCATTTAGTTGCAGCGCCATCTCCTCCGTAGGTGACAGTGCCAGAAGACTGCACAGACAAGCACTTCAGTAGGACAAGCCATCATGGGTCAGACCAAAGGCCCACCTAACAGAGCCTGGCACAGGGAGCAGAGAGCAATATGCTGCTGAACACACACACAGACGGCTGGGACTCAAGAGCCCCTGTTTGAGGCACAGCAGAAGGCACTGCTGGGGTGACAGAAGCAGCAAGGCAAGAGCTGCTTTAACTGCTGGGAGAACACCCGCACAAGGAATGACACGCACTGGCAGAGCCGCAAAGACAGTGAGACCATCCTGCTCCCGGACGAACAATGGGAGTTCCACCGCGTGGCCTGGCAGAGCTGAACCCCAACACTAAGAGGACATCACTACGTGCTCAGGCCACCCCTTCCAGTCTGCAAGCTCCAGCTGGCCTTGGGGTGGCACTGCTTCCCCCCAAGCTCCTCCCTCCATCCCAAGCAATTCCAGAGGACGCAACAGGAACGAAGGCAGTAGTCTTTGACTCTCACCCCACCACTGCTCGGGGTGCAGCCAGGGCCACTGACCACAAGAAACGGGGCAGGAGCTGCAGCACAGCAGCTCTGAGGAGTCAGCAGCAGCCGGCCACAGGCCTGGCTGCATCTGTGCTGAGCCCCAGACACCTCTCAGAGCTGAAGCACTCCGAGCTGTTCACTCTCCAATGCCTACTAGGGCTCGTTAGTAGGGACCGGCTGAGGAATAGGTCCAGAGACCCCAAGGGTGATGGGGAGGCCAGGGCGCAGCAGGCCACAGATCACGGTCCTCATCTTCCGGTGAAAACCCTGAAAGCAATGAACAGCCCAGATCAAATTACAGGGCTCCTCCTCCTGGCATTCCCACTCCTTTGCTCGTGGCCCATCACCAACATCAGCCAGCACCCACCAACTCCTTGCACACCTTTCAAAAAGGGCGGGAACTGTCAGGGCTTCTCCGCCTTCTTACTTCAGTGGTCACCATAGTTTTCAGAGGTCTGTTTGAAAAGGGAAAGCAGGACACTCTGGTCGTCGGGGGAGATTAGCCCCACTCAGTCAAACCAAGGGCAACGTGGGAATGGAATTCTGTTCACATTTGAACGTCTTCAACAAATTACTGCGCATTGTTTGTCAGAATTAGCCTGCCGAATGATCTGCTAAATCTCAGAACAAACAAAGCAGAACAAAGCAGCTGAAAACAACGTTACTAGGTTGATGCAGAAGTGGCTTGATATTTGTCTGGAAAAGGCATCATTTGGCTACATGAAGTTGAGAACTATTTTATTCTCCAGAAACTTCTGAACTCCTTTTTTGAGTTTTTGATGCTTTGCTAGAGCAAGTGGGATGACAGTCCTCATGGCAAAAGAGCACCATCACTGATCCCAACAGCAAACCACCCCACAAATACGGAGACCCACAGGTTACAGAACATAGCACCCCAGCTCTCGGATCCTCTCCCACCTCCAGCCAGACCAGCCAAGAGACTACAGCAGCCGTTGGTAGATTTTAAAGGCCCACCACACGGCCTGGAGCAGGATCTCTCTGGGCAGTGGTGCTCATAAGCTCTCACCTGAACACAAGGCAGGGAGTCTTGAGTCTCAAATTACTCTCTTCACTCTCAGTCACCCCCTGGACACCCCTCCTCCACCCCCTGCTGGACTTCCAATTCCTGCCCCACTTTAGTGGCAGTTTTCCGACACACCATCACAAAGTCTGTCTTGTTCCCTGGAAGGGAAAGCGGGAACGAGCAGTGTTGCTCAGGCGAACCCCTTTCAATAAAGGGCTCAAGTAGCAACGGTGTTTGCAAAGTCAGAGATACAGGGAAGGCAGCACTAATTTCGACAGAGGTTTGGGAGAGAGGGTGCCCCATGGCACCAACCCCAGCCGCTTCAAAGCTCTTGACACCTCAAGTCCAGGCCCTCTCAGAGACTATTCCCCCTGCCACATCCGAGTTCCCGCCTTTCTCCCAGCTTGTCAGAAGCACTGCCTATGGAGATACCCCCTCACAGCCTTCAACATCTACTGAGAAAGCATCCAGAAGATAACAGACATCGGAGGAAGAACAATCTCCAGCTACTAAGGACACATGAGAAAACAGCAGAAGCAACGACGCTAGAAGATGGAGAGTCTGTGGCCCAAGACGATACAGCTACGAACAAGCAGGGGCTGCAGTCATGTTTGCATGTGTGTTTTGTTCAGAAGAAGTACGGGCAATGCAGTTGTAGGGGGATGAAGATGGAACAAGGGGAGGTACCACTCCTCTAGCAGAACAAAAGGTGCAAGGACAGAAGAAGTCGGGACAGATACGGAGTCAGAGAGAGTGAGAAGAGAAAAACCAAAAAGTAGAAAAAACCACTGTGAACGAAGACCACGATGAGATGACATAGAAATAAACTGTAGAAAGAGGAGAATCAGAAAAGTTGGAAGAAATAAGAAAAGCCTAATGCTGAATGGGCAAAAGAGGAAAGGGGGAAAAAGGACCTAAACGCTTAAATAAGACTGCTCTGTGCAATGAAAGGAAGGCTCTACGTGCTGAATTAACAAGAAGGAAAATATTTGGAAGAGCAGACAAACCAAAGTGGTTTTTAGAAGTGTAACAACAGCAGCTGCAACATCACCTCATCAGCCTAGACGAAATGAAATGAGCAGGTACACAGGGTGCCTACCTGCAGCGCGCAGAGGTCAAGAGATGAGGTCCTTCAGCTAACTGACTGTCCAGGGAAATCTGCTCCTATACAAACAGGAGAGGAGAGGTGTGCTCTGCTGGACCCTGCACTAACAAAGAAGGACCGGTTGGGGATGTGACGGTTGAGTCTGCCTTGGCTGCAGTGACCATGAAACGGTGGAGTTCAGGATCCTGTGTGGAAGAAGCAGGGCAGTAAGTAGGATTACAATCCTGGAATTCAGGAGAGCCAACTTTGGCCTCTCCAAACACCTACTTGGAGGAATCCCATGGGTTGGGGCTCCAGTAGGTAGATGGGTACAAGAGAGATGGTTAATATTTGAGCACCACTTCCTCCACACTCAAGATCAGTGCATCCCTAGGAGCAGGAAATCAGGCAAAGGGGGCAGGAGACCCGCATGGATGAGCAAGGAGCTTCTGGAAAAACTCAGATGGAAGAAGGACGTTTACAGAAGGCGGAAAATGGGACTGGCCACTTGGGAGAAGTATAGGAGCGTTGTCAGAGTATGCAGGGATGCAATGAGGAAGGCTAGGGCCCGCCTGGAATTAAACCTGGCAAGGGATGTCAAGAACAATAAGAAGGGCTTCTTCAAGTTCACCAGTGGTAAAAGGAAGACTAGGGGAAACGTGGGCTCTCTGAGGAATGAGGTGGGTGCCTTAGTGACGGAGGATGCAGAGAAGGCGGAGTTACTGAATGCCTTCTTGGTTCAGTCTTCACTGCTAAGGCCGGCCCTCAGGAATCCCAGACCCTGGAGGAAAGAGAAAACGTCTGGAGAAAGGAAGAGTCTCCCTCGATCGAGGAGGATCGGGTTAGAGATCATTTAAGCAAACTTGACGTGCACAGATCCATGGGCCCTCATGGGATGCACTCAGGAGTGCTGAGGGAGCTGGCAGATGTTATTGCAAAGCGACTCTCCATCATCTTTGACAGGTCATGGAGAACAGGAGGTGCCTGAGGACTAGAGGAAAGCCACTGTCACTTCAGTCTTCCAAAAGGGCAAAAAGGAGGACCCAGGAAATGACAGGCCAGTTGGCCTCACCTCCATCCCTGGAAAGATGATGGAAGAGCTCCTTCTGGATGTCATTTCTAAGCACGTAGAGGAAAAGAAGGTTATTGGGAGTGGTCAGCATGGATTCACCAAGGGGAAATCATGCTTGACCAATCTGATAGCCTTCCACGGTGGCATGACTGGCTGGGTGGATGAAGAGGGAGCAGTGGGTGTCGTCTACCTTGACTTCAGCAAGGCTTCTGACACAGGCTCCCATAACATCCTCATAGGAAGCTTAGGAAGTGTGTGGGTTGGATGAGTGGACAGTGAGGTGGATCGAGACCTGGCTGAACGGCAGAGCTCAGAGAGTTGGGATCAGCGGCGCAGAGTCCAGTTGGACACCTGGAACTAGCGGTGTTCTCCCGGGGTCAGTACTGGTGCCAGTCTTGTTCAACATATTCATCAACGACCTGGATGAGGGAACAGAGTGCACCCTCAGCAAGTTTGCTGATGATACAGAACTGAAAGGGGGGGCTGACACACCAGAAGGCCATGCCACCGTTCAGTGAGACCTGGACAGGCTGGAGAGTTGGGTGGAGAGGAACCTAATGAAATTCAACAAGGGCAAGTGGAGGGTGCTGCACCTGGGGAGGAATAACCCCATACACCAGTACAGGTTGGGGGTGACCTGATGGAGAGCAGCTCTGTGGAGAGGGACCTGGGAGTCTTGGTGGACAACAAGTTGCCAGCAATGTACCCCCGTGGCCACAGTGGCCAATGGTCTCTTGGGGTGCATCAAGAAGAGCATAGCCAGCAGGTCAAGGGAGGTCATCCTCCCTCTCTACCCTGCCCTAGGGAGGCCACATCTGCAGCACTGGGTCCAGTTCTGGGCTCCCCAGTTCAAGACAGACAAGGAACTACCGGAGAGAGTCCAGTGCAAGGCTACAGAGATGATCTGGAGATGGCTGGAACATCTCTGTGCTGAGGAAAGGCTGAGAGCCCTGGGGCTGTTCAGCTGGAGAAGAGCAGGCTGAGAGGGATCTCATCAATGCTCAGCAATAGCTAAAGGGGGGGTGTCAGGAGGATGGGGCCAGGCTCTTCTCAGTGGTGCCCAGCGACAGGACAAGGGGTAACGGGCACAAACTGGAACATGGGAAGTTCCACCTCAACATGAGGAGGAGCTTCTTTGCTGTGAGGGTGGCAGAGCCCTGGCACAGGCTGCCCAGAGAGGTGGGGGAGTCTCTGTCTCTGGAGACATCCCAACCCCGCCTGGACGCGTTCCTGTGCCCCCTGCTGTGGGTGACCCTGCTCTGGCAGGGGGTTGGACTGGGTGATCTCCAGAGGGCCCTTCCCACCCCTGCCAGTCTGGGATTCTGTAAAACAAATACAAATAATTTGAGTTTTTAACTTGCAGATATCCAATTCTGATTATTTCTTCTGTTGAAAGTATTTAATAAAACAGTGTGCTTTGCACACTCTTAGTAATACCAGCTTTCTTTCTAAAGCAGGATGCATACGTTGTAGCAGCCAATGGATGATTTTGGAGGGGTGTGATTTGCTAGGGAAACAGTTGCACCAAATTCTCAAATGCCACAAAAAATGTCTTCATAACAAACCAATAAAAAAAAACCCACCCAACAAAAAAGTTTACATAAATTCTACACTAAGCTACTATTTGTAGCAACCAGCTTCTAGAGGGCCTTGTGCAATTACCAAATTGTAAATACACGTATAGGTAGAAAAAAAAAAAACACCCTAAAAACCCTCCAGCTGTAAGCTTGACTTTCAAAAAGTAACTGCAGTCAAAAAAGTCCCTGACCAGCTCGGTAGTAAAGGATTCTGTCTACAGCGACACTTCAAATAGGTATAACAGATTTTGTAAAAGGATGCCAAGCCAAAGGGTTAGGTAAGTGTTTGTAAGGCTGTTCTAATGGAAGTGTTATACAGTAAGTCACGGCTAAGTCCTTTCAGCAGATACTGTTACAGACTACACGAACATCTTCATCCCAAAGAGTCCACGACAGCAGCACTGTGGTCTTGTCCCTCCTCTTCTGACACCTTCGACTTTTCTTACATGCTGGCAGCTTGTTGTGGGGGGACCCCAGGTGTCGGCTGGCGAGGCAAAGTATACATGGCCCCAAGAAATTGGTCTGCAATGCGACCGGCTTCTCTCAGTCCACTCAGTAAAGCACCATGAACAGTTGCAGGGTAGTTACGAATTGTATGTTCTCCCGCAAAAAACAGGCGAGGAATAGGCTGGGGGAAACAGAGAAAGAACACTGTTAAGGCTTGTTCGCATTCTTTTGGATTCTGCAGCAAACAGACACTTTAAGAAGGTTAAAAGTTCTCTAATCTCACCACAGTCTCCACTAACATGAAGGTGGTGCATATAAAATAGTCTATATTAAGAATATTTTGACCTGTCCTACAAGTTACCAAGAAAATCTTTATATACGCCTTTCATTTCATAGGAGGGTTTCATCTTTGTACCAACTGTGATATGACGAAATATTTTCCAATTATTTGCCAATATCTTTGCTTCGATACAAAGACAATAAAGCTCTACTTGAAAAACAATACTTTCAGAACCAGATAAGCCGGGGAGATTAACGTCCCCAGCTGTATACCAAAAAAGCATTTGAATGTTTCATCTACGACTCCTGAGCCAAACTGTTAAACACGTTTAAGAAGAACGATGGTCTCCGATCCTAGCACATGAACTCCAATGCAGTAAACAAACAAAAACTTCCGCAATTCACTTAAATTAGCAGTTTCTCTTTAAACTGAGATCTGAAACAACTATTGACAGTATCATAAAAAGGAGAGAAACAGACTTTCGTATGTTATACTCTGCAGAGAATCATTTTATCCACAACTATGTTTATTAATGATTTGTATCACTAGAAAAAGAACCTAAATAAAGCCAAAGCCACACATTCTTCTCTGCCAGTACTTTCTGAATGGCTAGTGCTTTCAAAACTTCGTCCTCTCAAAAGTGAGCTGAATTATGCCTTCTTGGGGTTCGCTCCCAATTTGGAAGAGACCTTTGGACTCCTGTTACTCTCACTCTGACCTTCACCCTCTTTCAAATCATTACAACCCACTTAAATAAGGTGATGGACAACATAAATATAAAATACGAAACACAATGAATATACTCTATTCAGACATCACCAAATTGACTTTCTGAACAAAAATGCTCTTTTTCTAGTACACAGGTGACACCAAACCCGTGAAGGCAGAATTCATGGAGGAAAAACGAATTTTACAGGTTCTGATCATTCATCAGAAGATGCAAGTTATCTAAACTTGTGCTTAGACAATTACTTAGGAAAAACATCCTGTTTTGAGGTTTTTCTAAAAAAGAAAAAAATAATAAAAAAAAAAATTTAGACATGTCTCACCTGAGGAGCACCTGGAATGGCTGGCCCTGGAGTAATTGGCTGAGCCATCAAATCATAGTCATTTCCAGAAGATCCAGCTGCTACATAGGAATATGACCCCCGGGCCCATGGGTCAGCACGCCAGCGGGACACCACGGTCTCTTTAGGCTGGGACAAGACAGTAACTTCAGTTGTTGACACACTGCAAGTTCTACAGTTAGTGCAAAATACAAAAGATGCAAACTGCCAAGAATAAAAGACACAAAGTCCTTAGGCTAACGTTAATGGTGGAACTCCAAGTTTACGTTCCACGATAACACATACAAAGGTAAACAACTTGTCTCTGGTGGAAACACCTTAAATCTTTCCAATGTATTACCAGAACCTACTGCACACAGCTTCTGCATTGGAACTCAAGACTGTGCAGTCAGCTCTACACGCATGCTATGTACGGCTTGTATTTCTTCCCCTATTATCAACATAACGACAACGCACGCTTCCTACTCCTTGACTTCCTTTCAGCTGCAGCTCACTGGATACTTCTGATTTGGCTGCGATACAGGCCTATATAAGGTCTGCAACTCATATGGGAAAACAACTGCATGACGGGCACCTGCACAAACACCTGTATTTCTCCAAGCCACCTGGTTTCCCAAAGGTAATGGTCACGATTAAAAATATTCCACTGAAAGATGCAACAGTGAGAGCGTTACTAGGACTCAAAACTACTATCACTCTAAGGCCTAACAGCAGTCAAGAGAAAACGGGACATCTTCATCACCTTGCAGACGTAACAGCGAAAAGCCATGAGTGTGAATCTTAAAAACAGCCAGGACTCCAAACGCGTACCTGAGTTTCAACAGGAATCAAACCCCATAAAAATACAAACATCAAAGACAGGAACCTCGTCTCCTCTCCTTGGGCACAAAGATATTTCATGGGATTGTTTCAACTTGAACGAACCTTCCCCACAAAGGAAGACGAGGCTCTATCTGGTGAGGGCATTATCCAGAAACCAGCCCAGCAGGCACTGCACCACACTGTTGCAAGGGGAGTCTCGCGGACCCCAACACCAACAGATCTGAGATGATCTCTCTGAGGCCGGACCATATTTGATGACTTCTGCCGAGTCTGTGGAAAGGCCACGGAGGACCGGGGCCGTGTTCCAAGGTGCAAGACATCACTGGAGGCTGGAGACCGTATTTCCCAATATGGTCTCATGATTTCATTGAGAAAATTCTTCACTACAATTTTCATCACTTTTTTTATCCCAAAGGTAAGAAACTGAGTGACGAGCCAGCCCTCAAATATCGACTGCTTCTTGAGAAAAAAGTAACCTCCCATTTCCCTCCTTGTTGGATGGAGACCACTGCGATGGCACTGTATGTTATCACACATCTGTCTGACAAAGAAAACTCTGAGGCATTTCATGGATTTCTCAATTCTTTCTGGTAATCGCGTGAAGCATTACAGTACAGAAATAAAGCCAGATAGAAATTTTCCTCCACTGAGGTGGGTTTGAAGGTGTGGCTAACCCAGACGCTACTGCTGCGCAGAATACGAAACTACCGGTTCCCCGGTACTGAGAGTGCACCAGCCCAAACAGCACCTCTGGCGATCGTGTGCCCACACACCCACTACGGTTACGAGTCAACTTTTGTTTTCATCCTGACAAGGAATTAGGATTCCCCGTGAAGGGGGAGAAGGACAGTTAGAGGGTAAAACACGTACTACAAGGGAAGTGGTACAAACCAGAATCCTACTCTACAGAGGACACGAGGCTTGCAGAGGTTAGCTGCTGAAAACGTTGCCACGTGCTGAAGAACAGCAGGGGGGGAAATGATTATATCTGTCTTCAGGAAATGAAAACCAAACCAGAAAGAGAAAATAAGACAGCAAGAAGCGGCAGCACAGGAACGAGGAGGATGGCTCGCAGTCCAATGAAGCGTTGCTTTTGTTTTACTTTTCTCCCTCCCTGCTTTTGGCAGATCTAAGGAACGGCACTTGCACAGGAAGCTCCACTTCAAATGCCGTTGTTCATCCAACACAACAGGTAAGACTGCAGTTTATCCAGACTGAGGAACGGCTGCCCAGAGGACAGCCTCCAGCAAACCTCTCCACTAACGTGCTCGTGGTACATAAGCACCTGAACCGTGAACGCGCTAAACCAGACTCACTTAGAGATCTCGCTTATCACAACCGAGAACTGTTTTCTCCTTTGAACGACTGACCAGGTACGGAGTAATTCTACAACTATCAGTTACTGCACTGAAATATTTTAAAAGTTCAAATAAGTTCTCTAAATTGGATGTTTATCTACAGTAGAATCCATATTCCTCAAGACTCTGCAATTTCCTAGTGCGGGGGTTTTTTCACTTGAAAACCCTACTGGAGAGCAGTCGCAATAGAACACTTTGCTCTAGGTTCGCTCTGTAGAGGTGTCTACACGCTACAGGATTTCTACAGCACCTGTAGACAGAAGAGTCTCAAAGCTCCTCTCAGAGAGCGTTCTCTTTAGGAAGTGAAATTGTCTTCTGAGAGTTCAGAGAAGGACCTGTGGGTTTACCAGAACGGCAAGCCCAGGGTTTCCTTCTCTTCTGTTCTCCAGTCTGAGACATAAAATTCAACCGACTGAGCATTTCCAAAACATGAGATCCGCTCCGTAACTAAAAAACCATGCTTACAGTCAGCTGTGAGGATTTGTCTGTCATATAGAGAGCAGTGAAATACTGAGGATGATAAAGCCATGTACAAAAAGAGCTCTACAACTACTCGACAACAGAGACAGCAAAGGGAATCTATACCTCACGTGAAAAACCAAGCAAGTAAACCGTCCAGTTTATGCCTGGCCTCAGGCTCAGAGAAGACTGGTATATTAAAGTTACCATGTATTTTTTTTATTACTTTACTATATAGAAATGCCGGTAGAGGAGAGCCATTTATTTACAACCAATGCCATTTGTAAGAACTGCTTCCACACTGCCTGTCAGGAGAACAGACCAAATATTCAACTAAGTCACACACGCGGTAGGTTGAACAGATATAAGACTTTCCAAATCCATGCCCTCAGTACACAAGCTTCTTTTGTTTTTTTTTTGACTAATATTTAAGTATTTTCTAAACTCACTCTTCACTAACCTTTAACGCTTCTTGTGCCTAAATAATCGTTGGCTAGCTGCGCAGGGAACTGACCCAGGGGAAAGACTGCCTTTACTCCCTTCCTCCCCCAGTCTCTTCGTGGAGTCCACTGGCAAAGAGCTTTACTGGACTTTAGAGAAGGTGCAGGACATGGCAGAGAGCATCTAAGCAGTGCTGCCGCTAGCCCTGGACAGCCCTGCTGTAACCCCAGAAACATAAAGGGTAGGAAATAAACCGAAGTATTTGACACTCTGGAAAAGCTAGAGTCTTACCTGGTCAAAACCAAATAATTAAAAAAAAAAAACCAAACCCAACGAACAAAACACAAACAAAAAACCACCCAAACCAACCACAACAAAAAAATCCCAAACCCAAAAAACCCACCCAACGCAAAAAACAACCAAACCCCACCGACAACCCCTCCGCCCCAAAACCCCGCGGGCGCCCAGAGCTGGTACGGATACCGCACAGCTCAGCGCTGCGGCGAACCGCAGGCCACTCGGAGGCACAGGGAAGTGCCTCGCAGTTGCTGGCTGTACTGACCTGCGGCACAGCGCTGCTACCAAATATGCCTTTGAGGATGGCAAGGCACCGCCCAACGATGACATCGTCGCTGATATTTTCCATGATCCCTGCTGCTTCTCCTGCCACCAAGGCCAACAAAATTGGTGCTGGGGGAGGGTGGGAGAGAAGACAGAAACACCATTGGATTATTGAAATCGAACGTGGAATCAGACAAGTTGGACCCCAAGAGGCATGGATCTGCAGCTGAGTCATGAGCTTAAAAACTAAACAAACTCAACAAAAGTAGTCCTAAACCTTCCACCATCGTGTCAAATTACCAAAAGGGAAATGAATTAATATATGCTATGGTACTGTTTAGAATTATCAACAGAACTTATATATTAAAAATTAAATACACACGTTAGGAAGCAGATCACGGAGAAGAGGGGAAAGGTTTTCGTTAGTGCAGACATTACTTGTTTGACATAGTTTCCCCTGGGACTTAACAGTCATCTGTGCTGCATTTAAGGGAACTCAATACCTTCCAAACACTCTAATTTAGGTACGATTAACACCAGCGCAGCAGTTAAGTTACCTGTATAAGTACTTCACTCATACAAAGTATCTAGATTTCTTCATTACCAACGCACACTCACGTCAAATAATCTCAATGGAGTGGACACTGTGAACAGGAGAACTATATCCAGAAAAGCAGCAATTTCGAGAAGAATTCCTAAGTCAAATGCCCCGATATAAAATAACTCAGCTGCCCATGTGATGCCGTGGTGAAGAGCGTTAATGCGATTATAGGATATACAAACAGATGAGTCACTTCACATCTGACTACCTACGGCAAGACTAAGCACACATTTTTGGTAGCCACAAATTCAAGGGAATTCTTAGGTAAGTATTGAAGAGCTACCAAAATAACCCAATGGCAAGAAACGTGCATTTACAAGAAGCAACTCAAACTCGAGCACAGTTACTTAATGAAAACTCTCGGCTGATCTTTCTCTTGCCGGAGATATTTATGAACTCCTAAATTTAGCAAAGGAAATACTGCAGCTAGAAACATACGTCAAGCCTCCTGAAATGAGAAATAAAGTCCGTGTTAAAAATGTAGCTTTTGTACAGGTTTCCAAAAAGAATGAATTCCTTATATCCTGGTACATACATACAGAGATCTCCTGGTATACATTCCCATCAAGTTACTGCTCTTTAAAGAAAACTGGCTGAAGGTCACTTGCCATGTACAGACTGGAAGACCCAGTAATATATTACGGTTAAAAACAAAAGTCTTTGAAATTCTGAAGAAATTAGACCAGTGATGCTGTTACTTCTATGGAGATAATTACACTACTAAAGATACAATTAATGACACTTCAATACGCAGGACCTCTGTGACCAGATCCAGTTTATTAGTGAAAAAAGATACAGGATTGCTCCTCTAGTTAAACTCCATTTTCTGAAAGACCAAGCCTAGTCTTTCAAACAACTGCATAAAAGAGCAAAAAAACCTGGTTTCATATGATCCATAGGCATTGGGTGGAGTTTTTTTGTCATTTCAGCTGCAAAGTTCTTCCCAGTTTGCCATAATCGACACAATGAGATCTATGAACTTTCCAGCAATTATTCAGTCAACATATTTCTCTTGATGGAACAACTACATATTCAAAACACAGCTTCCAGTGAATTTGCTCATGGAAACTTGTATTCAGACAAGCCCAACATATTTTTATGGAAATCTTGCCTTTCCAGGCACGAGACCCTGTTTTGTAAGCATTTACCCAGATCTCAAAATGCTGCTGTTCGGTCACCTGGATTCATTCAGAACTGTAACAGAAAGCCAGAAGGCTGTAGCAGAACAGTCACTACTTGGCTACGCAAATACCAAAGCGCTGCTCAGAAAAGCTTCTTGCAATGACAACCACGCGTCACTGCTCCACAAAAACGTCCCTCCTTGAGGCAGTGACGTTCACGGAGCCTTGACACCACACAGTGAGCAGAGAGCGTGGTTTATCCAGAGATCAGCGAGTAATGACTGTGACAGAGAAAGGGCTTCCTATCTTTTTCATCACATCTCTAGGAAAACCAGAAGAGCCAGGCAAGAAAACAGGCACTGAAATGTCACTGGACTTCTAGAAAACACTGAGTGGTTCTGCCAGGAGTTCCTCTACCCTATGCTGAGCCTCGGCATCTTGAAGCGTGTCTGTGTGGCCACGACAACAATGCAACAGCATAGCGGAGCGAGAGGCACCAACAGCCCAGGCCAGCTGCTCCAGGACGTGCGTAGCATTCCTGAGGCCACAGGTTTTCTCAGCAGAACTAGACTTAGACCCCTGCAGGATTCCTGTCTGAGCTACAACAGGTCACCCAGCAGCAGTTCAAACACATGTGGCCTTTCCATCTCCATTCACCCACCTCTCTTTAAACATGTCCCGGAGACCGGCTGGTCTCTGCCAACACAGGACCTTTAAAGAACTTCCACAGAGCTAATACAGCACGCGCTGTGATACTTACAGTTTTTGGTTTCTGGTTTAATAAATAGTTTTCCAATCTGTTCCATTTAAGTAGCCTCTGCCCAAAATGCTACGGCTACAGAAATGCCTAATATGCCAAAAGGAAGCAACAGCTTCACAAGTTCAGCTGGTCTACTTTAATATTTCACGGTGTAATCACGCTCCCTGCCACCTAACTATCCATGAGAGATGGTAACTGATTTTTTCTTTTTTTTATTTCAGCTGACTTGTGCTTTAGCATAGAATTTTACTGCACTTCTGCTTTATTTTTATGTGCTCTGCCTATTTTGATGAGAAGGAAGGTTTTTGCATCTAGCAGCAAAACCTTTGTATGCGATATGACGGTCTTTCCACCCAAACCAAAACCTCAACGCTACTTGGTAAGTCCGTAATAGAGCCATTGTAAAGCCACAAAAGCAGATACACAAACAGCCTTGTTATCCAAGTCTCATTACTTGTATTTCTCCAGTCAGTTATTATCAAACATATTAAGAATTAAATACTCTAGAAAGGCACCTTCCTTGTGCAGCACATTTCTCCAGTTAAAAGAAAAACCTGGCCTGCCCACAAGAGTGGAAGAAAACCTACTGGTACTTTAAAACTGTCATCTGCAAGAAAAATAACTCACTTAATATGCTCCCTCTACATACACCTTTGCTTCTAGTATGACAAATAGCAATGAACAAAACCAGTACGTCTACTGGAAGTATCTTCTGACAACCTCTCGTGGCAGACACTAGCTGCAGATGAAACAGAACTACTCATGGCAAAGTCCAGGTGTAGAAACAGGCAGAGCCATGCCTTTTGCCTACTTAACCCATTTCTAAAGAGGAGTTCAAAAATCACCTGTCAGTCCGAGACCCGCTGTCTACAGTCACAGCTGCTCTGCTGCTCAGACCAGGAACCAAGGTCACCCACTCAATCAACTGGAGACACCGCAGCCTGCCTTTCCTCCTGGGCACACCGCACCGTAACCACCTGGGTGGGCCTGCAGTTCATCAAGCTGGAATAGGAATGCTCAGCAAGAGGAACGGAACTATCACATAATCTCTAGTCTGCTCCACTGAAATCCGAGCGTTCAACACTCTGTAAAGGCTGCGCTGCACCGCCTTGAGAAACCGAGGCAGGGTAACCTACAAGCACTGAGTTCTGCAACTCAAGCACACAAGAGAACACACAAGTCAGTAGCACTCCTCACATCTGAAGGCAGGAAAAAAAAAAAAAATAAATAAACCTTGGTTAGTTCCTAGACATTTAAGTTTGCAAAGTCACCTGTACCAGAAAGGACTTGAGGTCGCAAATGAAAGGGGCTCATCTACAGTTATCCCATCGCCCCAGATTAGAGGCACAGCCCCATCACAGAGGCCTGGCTTCAAACTGGCAGCTCAACTTGAAAAACATCTGGGAAGCTGAGGATTTCAAAACCAAGACTGTGTTGGATGCCAGTCCCATCTGCACGAGAATCTTAGTGAAAGAGGGGAAGAGCTCAATGTTCCACGTAGCCAGAGAGAAACTCAATTTCCAAGAGACTTAGGAACTAAGAAACGGCTTTTAATTCACGAATGCTGCAGAGACAAATCACCCTTTTCTTGGGGAACTAAATACCTCCTCCTGACAAAGTAGATACTTAATTAAAGACAACACTGCTCTCCAGCAAACAGAACACACAGTATTTACTGTATTTCTGAAATGCTATATAAACACGTTAGGTTAGGCTTTTGGGTTTTTTTCTTGATACGGCACAATAAAAATCAAAAAAGTTAAGTCTCAGAATAGCGGTGGCAATTACATAGATGCTCAATAGAAGCAACCAAGATAACACTAAGTCACAGGACAACTTCACCAAGGTGCAAGACAATAAAGTGGCCTATAAAAACGCAAGTGTTACAGTAGATAGGTAGGAACGCAATTTAACAGACGTATCCTGGAATTCAGCATTAGTAAACCCGTATTTGTCCGTGTTCTGCCCTAATTTACTTCAGAACTGTTTGCAAGTCAGTAGCGTTCTCTGCTTTCATTTGTCTTCCTACAAATGCTATCTTCTTATCATATCCATACGTGAACACCGACAGCACCGTAAAAAGTGTGCTTTTCTAGACCTGAAACTACACAAATAGGACACTGGCAAAACTAGGCATGCACCACAGCTACCTTTGTACAGGTTCCAAAACAAGAAAAGTTCTCCTCTGCTTGCAGTAGTGCTGCCAACGTGACCAAACAAATTGACACTCGGATCCCAGAAGACACGGTCAAAACACAACACAACCTAGAAACAAAAAGAATCAAAAGAGTTAGGAAGAGTGCACAGAAAGAAAATAAAATAAAGACAATTACACTCATTGATGTTTATTACCGGAAAGGCCAAGAAAGGACAATCTGGTGAATATATACTGCCTATACGTAATACATAAAACGTACGCCTGCACTGCCTTCCATAGCTTAGGATGCCCTCACGGTTTACAAATTTGCTGGTTACCAAGCTACAGCAGACATACTGAGTCAAGCCACTTCTGAAACTTAACTATGTAAAAACTGCATGGGAAACAGAGAAGAGATTCTTACAGTCCTTCAGATAATTTTCAGCATCAAAATCTAGCAAAACGGCAGTGGAAAAAAACATTCTTCCTCTCGTCCACCATACATATTCCATACACGTTTCGGATTCTACCTATTGCAACCCCCAGTCCGCTCCAGTTCCCTCCGTGACCAAGTCACCTTGTTAAGGTTGCCAAATCCCATACGCTGCACCGCAGAAGTTTTCCACTCGGGAAGAGGTGGCACAAACTGTACTGCTGGAGGCTGCTGTTTCAGGACTCCCAAGGGAAGAGTACACAGCACAGCATCGCATTTGTAAATGAAAGTCTGGCTAGTAGATCGGGTATTTACGGCTATCACTTCACAGCCTGGAAAGGGGAGAGAAAAAATGAAATGAATCACGGAATCTTCAGAGTTGGAAGGGACCTCTAGAGATCATCCAGTCCCACTCCCCTGCTGAAGCAGGATTGCCCAGAGCACATCACTCAGGACTGCATCCAGGCGGGTCTTGAAAATCTCCAGAGAAGGGACTCCACACCCTCCCTGGGCAGCCTGTGCCAGGGCTCTGTCACCCTCACCGTAAAGAAGTTCTTCCGTGTGATTGAACGGAACTTCCTGTGTTCTAACTACCATAAAAACATATCCACATCTGAAAACATTTAGTTTATGGAGACAGCTTTACATTAACAGTTACTTAACTGGTAGGCAAGCGAATGCTACTTGCCACATTGCTCAATTCCAGAAAGCACAATTCACACAGCATCTGAACATGGCCATACTGGGGCAAACCTAAAGGTTCATCTAGGCCAGTAAATGATATTTCAACACAGGCCTAAATAAAAGGCAAGCAGAGAGTCAGTCTCTCACCGACTTGCTCTCCCAGTTGACAGTCTCCCAAATCCCAAAAGAACAACTAGAAGATATATTCCTGCCATTTGAGTCCATATTACATTCATTTATACTTGTAATACCAGATCGTGGGGCACCAAGTCTTAAGCAGTCCAAGACCTCTTATTTCAAACAATCAATGAAGTAAAGAAATGGGAGAATGAATGTGAACTTGTGCGCCAGTAAATACAGCTGAAAAGGATGGCATCAAATCAGCAGAAATAAGCAAAAAAAATTATAAAGATTTATTAATATCTAACAGCTTCCTGCACAACTAATCACAATAAGAGACGCGGCTTTTTATCTAACCCAAAACGTATAATGGGATGGTTTGTACAAGATCAGTCTTCACATCTGCCTCCAGGAGCACTGAAATCTAATTTCTGTCATCAAACTCCCTCAGAGGAGGAGGTTTCATTTACCTGAGGCTGTATAGCGAACCTGTCGAACTGCTGTGTTTAATTTAATATCCAAGCCTTCTGCCAAGGCTACCGGCACACAGGAATATCCATTCCTCACGGTCAAGTGACTGCCTGTGAATTCAAAGTCATCATCCTAAAATGAAGATGCGTAAAAAGCATGCATTAATAATGAAATCACATCATTCAGTAGAGAATAATCTGCAACTCTACACAACGGTAACATTTTTTCGAAAACTTTTTCAAAGAGTCAGTTGAATAAATTCAAAATCCTTTCTGTTTACTAGTCAAGTGATAAGCATAGGAACTTTCTGTGTACAGTTTTATTAGAGATTGTTTTGGCACTAACAAAAAGCTGTCTGGAATATCATCATCAAGTAATAATCACGTCAGAGCTCAGTATCTGCATAAACGCAGATAGGACTTAAGTGTTTAGAAACCGTTAACACAGAGAAGCTTCCAGGAGAACAACATAAATATAGCGTAAGTTTTCAGTGGATTGCTGAATGAACATATTGATTGGCTACCTGGTCCCAGTGCTTCAGAGAAAGCGTAGACAGGGGTGTAGCGTTAGCAAATTCCAGGTTTGCAAAATGCCAGTCGAGTATTTGCCTGTCTCTTGATGACAGATAAACATCACTAGAAAAAAAAACCAACCAACAAACAAACACAATACAGAGACATTTAGTTTGCTAGAGCAGGATGTTGCAAATGCATTGCTTTTGAAAATTTATTCACCATCTTTTTTGTTTGAGTCTCTCCTTAGTGGAGAAATAAAAAAAAAAAAAAATGAAACAAAGAACACAAGCAGATCCTGTTTCAAACATTTGGACCTCCTTCATGAAAGCTGACTGTCAAAAACTAGCAAATTCACATTTTCAAAGCAGGGTTCATGTAAAATACGCTAAGCGCAGCTAGAAACTTTAGAAATAAAATATTACGTAAATAGTGGCTTAAGTAGAATGTATTAAGACGACAAATAAAAACCTACTCTGATCACAAAGAGCACAAAATAATAATATTCTGCCCAAATAAGCAAGACTGGTATGCTCTCAGTATTGACAGGAATTTCAGATCTCAAAGGCTTCCCGAGATCAGGCACTGGCTTACAGCAGGGATTTCTACTGGAATGCACCCTAGCTAAGAACCACCCTTTTGTCCCGGTCACCGCTAAAAACGAGGGGAGTTTTAAAGATGAGTTGTAAAGCTGAGGGAGCTCAAACTTCATGTTTGTACCTTCCCAACCCCTTGAGTCACCATAATTAGAAGAAAGCACACCATAGCATTTTCGAAACTCAGTGAAAAGCAGTAAAAACCCTGCTATCCTGAGTATTTATTTTTATAGTTTGTATTTTTACCTTGGTGGATTGGCTTCAAGTTCTTGTAACTTCTCTTCCAGCTTTCCTTGTGTTTCCGCCAACTCATCATACTCCTAAGTAAGATTAAAAGCTAACATTAAAATCAGTTTACGTGTAAAAGAACTTGAAGACATCATGTAGCATCAGACTAGATCTTATCTCCAGATAAATCAGTGGAAGATTCATTGCTTTAGTGGAATCTAAATCAAGTTCATTTTTTTTGGTTTTTTTAAACATACAATACATATTTTGCCCTTCTGCTGTTCGAATGCTGTTAAAGGCTGAAGGAGCTGGGACTCTTTAGCCTGGAGAAGAGAAGGCTGAGGGGAGACCTGATCAATGTTTACAAGTATCTAAAGGGTGGGCTGAAGGAGGATGGAGCCAGGCTCTTTTCAGTGGTTCCCAGTGACAGGACGAGGGGCAATGGGCACAAGTTGGAACACGGGAAGTTCCGTTCAAATACACGGAAGAACTTCTTTACGGTGAGGGTGACAGAGCCCTGGCACAGGCTGCCCAGGGAGGGTGTGGAGTCCCTTCTCTGGAGGTTTTCAAGCCCCGCCTGGATGCAGTCCTGAGTGATGTGCTCTGGGCAATCCTGCTTTAGCAGGGGAGTGGGACTAGATGATCTCTAGAGGTCCCTTCCGACTCTAAAGATTCCGTGATTCTGTGAAATATACAGAAGTCTACACCATACTACACAAAAGATTACTATGCTAATGTTTCAGGCATTTAAACACTCGGATTTGAAGGACATGAAGGTCCGTTACAGTCCTGGTATCTCCAGGGTTCCTATAGTACTAAGAGCTTTTGATATTGCACAAAATCTGATTTCTATTCTTGTTTCTCTCTTAAAAGATTATAGCTAACACCGAACACGGAAATTTCCAAGTAGAAGCAGTCATGCAAAAGGCAGAGACATGACCTAATTCAAGACTCTTTCAGAGTTTTGTTTAGGTTTTTTTTGGGTTTTTTTGTTGGTTTTTTTTTTCCCCTCTTATTTTAGAAAACCTTAGCAGAACTAGGACTAGGCAACAATCCTTTTCTTTCAAGGCAGAATAATTTGGAGTGTTCAATAATAGCGACAAGAGCACAAAGCTGTTCACTGGTGACAAAACAGAAGAGCTACTACTTATGTATACACAAACACACCGAGCCTCCAAATACCGGTACGTATCTTCTGCTGAACGGGCAGCTGAAAACGATCCTTGGTTTCACCTGACCTGGGTTACCAAGGTGACCTTCACTGTCACAGAAAGAACAGTTTCTAAGGTTTCCTTTTTATGTCCCATTTCTACATCAAGATACACACGGGGGGAAATGGGGGGGGACTAACTCTGCTTGGCAAGACCGAACTCTGTAATTGATAATCTTTGGATAGAAAGGAGCCTTTTATTCAGGAAACCACCTTTTTTATCTCAGGGAAAGAGCATCTCTCTCCAAATTCAGATTTTATTTACAGACTGTTGTGAGACCTAGCAGTACTAAAGACTAAGCCTGACCTAAAATTTAGCCTTCAAAACTTTAAATGCTGTCTCACATGAGCTAGCACAGACTGTTACCTAAAACTGAGCCTTCAACATGTTACTACGCTCCATCACGAGCCCCGAAAGACGGGGACCTAAAGGCACTTAATACAGACCCGTTATCACATTACAGCCAAGAATTACCAACACTCTTGAGAGTGTTAGACTGGAGAGAGATGTGGAAACATTTATATTGGCTAATCTTCCCTGGCTGCTGCAGTCCTCAGAAACCACCAACTTCAGTGCTGTATGTACATCACCCTTTACCTTGCAAAGTGCAGTCAGATCTCT
>VXBH01004357.1:188690-256130 GCA_013400035.1 Rynchops niger
TTTTTAAAAAAAAAAAAAAAAAAATGCAGTCTGGGAGACAGGACACATCCAATGCTATCCCTAGCACAGGGATGGAAACAGACCTTCAGAGAAGGCCCTGGGATTCAAACAGACAAGGAAGAAGTGTTACAGAGCAAGCAAAATATTGTCCCAACTTCAGAAGGCTGCTGAGATGAATTGAAATGGCAGCGGACAGGCTTTCTTAGGCACTTTCTACTAACCAGATGGAGCAAGGAGTGGACAGAAAGGCTAGTGCATATTCACTGTAGATACAGCAAAGAAAAAAAACCCACCAAACCAACTTTCTGTCGCAGAGCAGAGTATATTGTGTGAATGTACACTTATAAATCTGGAAGCAGGCATTTGGAAACAGCTGTAATTACAGAACGCTCTCGGAAAACCACCAGTTTATCATAACTTACCTGGCTGATGATGATATTTTTGACAGTGTGACCTAGTTTCCAGTGACCCAGTTCATGACCAAGTACAGCCAGAACTTCTTCATTTTTACATCCTTGTTTCTTATTCTGAGGGAATAACAAAGCAGAGGTAACGTGCGGCTGCACACCAACAGAAAGGACAATGAAAGGCCCTCATCCTGTTCTTGACCAGGGCGGGGGAAGATGCACACGTGGAATCCATATGTGTGTGCCATGTGCCTGCTTCTTGCACCAAAATTCTTGCATGTAGTAAACGGCACACAAATGACACACTGATAGTCAAAAGCATTTCACTGAAAGGGAAGCTTCAGTGTGGCAGTCCCAAGAGAAGGAACACAAGCTAAAAAACTGAACAGGTTTCCTTATTCAAACAATTACAAGGAAGACCTATATTTTACATGCAGGGAAACAGTTTTGCTAAAGCCCCTGTGGATTTCTATGCTCTCTCTGGTGCTTTCTGCACCACTCAACCTCAGAAATTCCAATTAGCAGCTCAGGGATACTTTGGTGTTGAAATCATTAGGTTTTGGATTTTAGCATCTCACTCAGGACCTTTAAAATATATCCAGAAAACACAAGGGAATATCTCAACAAGAAGTTAATGTAAATAACATGATGAAAACCAAAGATGAACTCACTTTGGTTTTAGACTTTGTCTCTTCATTCTCACCATCTTCTCCTTCTGCTGGCTCTTTGTTCAATGCAGAATAATCTTCCAGGAGAGTGTCAAAGAGTACTATCCGCTTATTCTTGAAGAATCCATAGAAATAAGCATTGCTATGAGAAGAACGCTTAGAACCTGATGGGGAAAATTTACATTAAAGACTATGATTTGACTAATCCCATGCACTGATGACTATGCAATATTACACAGAACAGGTTCTTCCAAAGGAATTCTCAAAGTCCCCAAATGAACGGTAGAAAAACTCAAGCAAATGAGTTTGCAGGTTGAAGCATATTTTAAAATAATCTCAGTAATGATGATCTCATTTATGGACTCCAACAGAGAAATAATTTTTTTTCATCTGTAACCTGTAATCACTAAAACTGTAAGAGCAGTAGTTTGAATATCCAAAAGAAAAGCAATTTCTACTGCAATTTCAAGTTCAGAGTGGAAAGAACAGTCTGCACAGAACATCATCTGCCCTGCTGGCAAAGGATCTGTGACGAATACGTTTAGAATTCTTTCAGTGTGTGAGCAAAAATGATTCGAAACAGGTAAGGATGAAGATGAAGAGATGGATTACAGGTATCAAGGCAGAACTTCAGAATTATTTTTGTTTGAAATAGGTAACGTTTTACAGCTACTTTTACCTAGATCAGGTGAATCATGGACTGTTTCTACCAGCAATATACTTGGGGCCAAGAAACTCGTCTCTTTCCGTGCAACATGAACTGTTTCAGTTGATTAAAAAGATGTCTAGGTCAAAGCAGGTGTTAGAACTTTGCCTTTTGTTTCCTATGGACAGGACCTGTTGCAACAGCAGGACTGAAAAAGGTCTCAGAGAAGGGGTGGATTGCTCCGGGTTTTGCAGCAAACGATCGGATACTTCAAGTTGAAGGCATCTGCCTTTAACTCTCACTATAAATGTATGAGCTGCATCAACTCCTTAGGACACAAAACATCCATTGTTCCATTGCAAGCCAACCCATGATATGGTCACGATAACCTTCAGCACCAAACAAAAGCAGATCAACAGAGGAAGAGGCTGGTCAGAGTATGAAGCCTCAGCATCCAGTCCCTTCTCAGTGAAGAAATCTGAACAGCCACAGGGTAGCAATGTTCCCTTTCATCTGCCTCTTATAAAAAACTTCATCCTCCACTAAACGTTGGTAGAGAAAGAACCTTTGTAGTCTGCCTGTTACAGAACAAACCCTGAAATTAAGGGACTTCGTTGTACATGTTACTAAAAAGTCAGCTCTGGAGTGGGAAGAGCTGAGACGGAGCTCAGAAAAACACCGGCAAAAAGATACTCACGCATCCAGTCCCCTGTGTCAGAAGGCAATGGTGCTGGCTCAACACTCTTAAGGATGCCAGGGAAGGAAAGGGGGGTCTGGCAGCCTCTCTCCACTGCAGATCTCGGCCACTAAATGCAGATATGCTGAAGAAGCCAGTGCAGCAGGCCACTACGCAGGTGCCAGGGTGCCAGCAACTGGCTGACAGGACTTTCACCACGGTTAAAAGCTAGGGTACAGCCAGCAACGCACATTTGGCAAGCAATACCTATTTGGCAAGGGTCTGTAGTGATTCTCAAGCCTGTAAAGCTTCAGCTTCGCTAGGAAAGAGAGGAGTTTCTTGGGCGCCAAGTATATCAATGTAGTAGTCCCTGGCTATGCTGAGGCAGAGAACTGGCTGGATTTGGCCAACCCAAAGTTCTGCAAGCCACAGCTTCCAGGCTGGGTAAAGCCTTTATCACCCTTTCTTACAGTAAAATCCGACCACTTCATCTCTTTATACCATATCATACTGCTTTCACCAAGGCAATAAAAACACCTCTGATCCTCACAGGTGGGGCAGAAAACAAAACCGAAATTTGGGAAAGTCCCTGAAATCAAGTTCAGAAGGGAGCAAAATGAGTAACAGTGGAACTGTCAAACAGTGAAGCACTCCACGAACACAGAAGTGGAGAGGAAGTGACGTGGCAGCTGGCGTGCTCCATTTTATATTCCATGGCCTAAGAAAAGAGGATGAGAAATTCGTTACTAGAAAGAGAAAAAATTACAGTCTGAAGTAGAAGGTATGAGTGCATCCAGCCACACCATATGAAACCGTCCATGTGAACACTCTTAGGAGGAATAGGTGTTTTTAACTTTCATAACTTTTTAAACATTTCACCAAGGACTTTGAGACAATTAATGCTAAAACTGAGTCCAGAAAAGATAAAAAAACCCCTTTTCCCTCTGGTTCAAAGTGCTGAAATTGGAATCTCGATTGCTGCTTCCATTTCTGACTGTGGTTTGTACTTCCAGTCCACAGAGCCACGACAATGCTTCCAATGAGATGCTGAGTTAAGGCTGTAACATTCAGCTTCACTTTTCTGACCCCAAGGCAGAAAAAGGAAAATGGTACAGACATTGACAGGTATTACAATAGCTGAGGAGTATAAGCAACTGCCCTACTACAGCACCCACAGTCAAAGGTAAAAATCCACATATTCAAAATTATTAAGTCTTTTTATTAAAAAAATCTCACCTTCAACAACGTACACCTTAGTCAATGGGAAGTCAATGTTCTTTGCCATTGTTTCAATTTGTTGCTTGAGCTCTCCCTCAGGAAGCGGAATGAATTTATCAAACAAAGGTGCAATATAGTCTGCGTAGATTGTAACAAGCACCTGCAAACACATACAGATATTAAAAACAAGGCATACAAATGTGCGTTGAGTACTAAAGGTGGAGCACGAGTAAGCAATTTCAAAAAAACCACTTTGTAAAGCAGAGTCCTGTATGAAGTGCCATCTGTAGCAAGGCTCTCTACAGGTCATCCCATCTGGGGACACAACTGCTCAGTGTGTTGACAGTCAGCAATTCAACAGCCAGACGGGGGTAGGGGCAGGTTAATCTACAGTCTGCAGTCCTCAGCAGAATTAGTGTACACAGCGCTTTTGCTAGGAGGGTTCGTCAAAAGGCAGAAGGCAAAGCCACAGTGAGAGCCAGGAGCAGTGGGCTTATCAGCGACATGCTGTGACCATCACCCGCTTCACCGATACTGGAAAGCTGTGAAGTGTTTCGTAACGAGCAGCAGAGCCGACTGAACCAGGAGACAGTCCCACTTCTTCAAATTCCCGCTAACTTACAAAGCCATGGTCTAAAACAGGCAAGAAGTTTCATGTCCCCCGTTTTCCTCCCCTTCTCCCAGCTGTATGCAGGGCTAAGGAACTGCCTGACGCCTGGTCCGCAACGACTAACAGCCATGTCCCAAAAATCACTACAATGCACCTGCATCTCTTCAAACTGGCAGCAGATGAAGCCCAGATGAGAAAGCCGGGACTGGAATATCACTGTGATGGGAAGGAAAGCTGAACTCCCTTCCCTCACCCTCTAGACCTTCACAAAGTGTTTTTTATTTATTTATTTTAAAGAAAAAGACTGGAGAAAAGTTTAAATACTCGTTAGCAAAAAAAAGAACAGGACATGAGAGGCAAACAGACATCAACATTCCCTTCAAAGTTATCTTGACAGGGTTTTTTCCACTGAAAACAAGTATCTTGACTTTTGAAAGTATCTACGCTGTAGAAAAAGTCCAATGAAATCTGTAACTAGGGAAACTGACTTTTCCAAAGTCATAGCAAGTGAGGGCATCAATATGAAATGCCACTAGAAAATAGAAGTTATTTTCATTACTGTAACTGTTAAGACAAGGGTTTAAAACTCTCCAGATATTTTGCAGGAAGTGCGGGAAGGTATTTCCCAGAGCGGAAATCAGCTGTCTGTTTAAGTCCAGACAAGTGTGGACTAATTTTAAGTTTTTATCTCTGATCTTTGTGTAATCCCTTGATATCAGCAGGTGTAACAGACTGGTAGAAGGACGCAACTCTGCGATTACGAAGTTATGGAATGTAATTACAACTGGAATTTTTCCCTAAACTGAAAGGGTAAACCTAGCACCTCTTAAGGTTATTTTGCATGTCAAAGATTGTTCAAACCCACACGTAAAGGCCTCAAACCATGATCAACACCCTGTAAAGCTGCCATGATGCTGCAAGACACCTGAAAAAGACCAATTGTCTGGGCATGCACTTAATGCTCAGGAAAAAAAGCCTCAGAGAGTGGGAATAAAAAATAAAAAAGGAGTGGGCCACTTGGCCTTGCTGCATTATCTTTCAGTACAGAAGTCGGTAACTCCGACAGGACAACCCCTGTTTTATCGGTTTCTAAAGGAACTGTAAAATCTCAGGAAAAAAAACCCTACATGGACAGCTCAATTGGCAGGGGCAGGCAAAGCAAAGATAAAATAATATTTTGGGATAAGAAACTGGCCAAGAAAGAAATGCGGTATCAGCTGAGTAAGTTGTGGTTCTCACCTTTCAATTTAGTGTTAGTTACTGCTCACCTACATCTCTGCTTTCTGCCAGCCTTGCTTGATAAAAACTATGAAATGGACATTCAGAAAGTTTCTCATACAGCATTTTTTACAATATCTATTTTAAAGAAAATGCATTTAGAAAATTTTAAAGAATTATACCAGTCATTGACTGCTTTTAAGGAAGCTAAGGAAAAAAAATTTCACTTTCGGTGTACAAACGAGGGCAGGCCATTTCAGAAAATCCTGTATCGTCTTTCAATCCTGGACCTACCGGTTCTTTTAAAATTTCCACTTAATAGCTCTATGAAAAAGCAAGTCTTTAAAGCCTTTAAGACTAAAGATTTAAAATATAGACTGGGTATCCCATGAGGAACTAACTTCCCAATTTTGCAAATAACATGGCTACACTCGAATAACCTGTAAGTGTGGACTGTGTCACTCAGGTTGACAGAGCAGTAGCTCAAATGCTGAATTATTATTTCGGAGTGTCCTGCTGATCAAAGCTTGAAAGAAAAATTCTTTAAGAAGTACTGATCAGAGTCTGCACAAATCTTTCTTTAGCGGTCATTTCAATATACGTGAACTGACCTTTTTGAGACCTAACACTACAATTTTTCAGAATACACCAAGAGACAAAAAAAGGAAATATGCCAGAGCGTAAGGACACCTGGACTACAGGGGGCAGGTGCCAGCACCACAACACAACAGGAAACACTGTATAATTAAGCCAACAAACAAACAAAAAAGCTTGAAAGAACTCAACGTAGTAATTGTAAGCTGGACCTACCACCTAAATGGGGCACTTCTGCTACTATACCGTTGTCACCGAGTTCCTCAGAAACACGTCACTGGTATCGGCCCTACGCCACAATCAGTGGCCATACGGAAATGCACTAATCCACGCAGGTTTTATTTCAGTTACGTGTTAGCATCAACGAAGCAAAAATACAAGTAAGCAAGAAATACAGTTCACATGAGATCTGTACCCCATAAAACCAGGATTATGCCAAGACTTTGCAGTCATGATTTAAACTGAGCCACAATTCCTTCCATGTTGCCATGTCTGAGAAAGTCAATGCAGCTATTGGATGTGTAAGTGGGAAATCGGATTTTTCTGCATTAATTGCGGTGTCCTCCCCTGTAGCATTATGATCACATTTTTCTAAAGTGTGACCAGGCAACGCCTGTGCTTTAGAAAGGAAGCGGCCAAATTGAAAGTCCAAGAAAGCTGTAAAAGAGATCTGAATCTGGAAGCAGTGGGGAGAAGGAAAATAAAAAAAACCCAACAAAACAAAACAAAAGCAACACCTGATTAAGTCATGAGAGAGAAGCTTAGGAAAGAAAAAATACCATTTCCTAGACAGGAAATTTTCTTGGTGATGCACTCCAGTTCAACCAGAAGTCTGAACTTGACGCAAGAATTGGGACCAATTGACTGAAATTTATCGTTAGCTAACGTAGCAGGCTTTATTATATTACTGTAATGTAATAATTCCTTTACTTGTTAAGGTGCTCTTTTAATCTAGAAATGAATGAATATATACAACCATATTTCTGTAATTTCTTCCTCGGGTGACCAATTGTTAGTATATTGAACAAAAAACAGTAGAACACTATGTTGAAATAGGAAAAAGAAAATATACAGACCCCAGAGCTTACAGTAGCAATAGAAAACATCAAATCTTTATGATGTATACAAAAAGATCCTTTTAACATAAGCCCTAAAAATGTCAGTTACCAATTCGGTGTATAAAACCAGCAATATCTGAACCAGAACTGGAAAATTGCTCCTTGTCTCAATACAAAGCAACACAATTGAGAGTTGGTGTTTGATAACCTGTAAGAAAAGCCCAATGGAAACATTACTGACAAAAGCACATTCTGCCTTGTTTTGCCAAACTGCTGGTAGTTGTCCTTGTGCCCTTTCTATATTTAAGAAAATATCACCTATCACCACGTACTGCTGTACTTGCAGTATCTATTCCAAAACTTTTTGAATGTTTATTTTTCAATTGATGAAGACATTCCAGTACTAAATAGATAAAATATAAGATATCACATTAATGTGGACAATTGAAATGAACTGTTATTCCTGAACAAGTACACTGAAAGTAAGACACACTGTTGAAGTTTGTAAACACTAAAATTCACAGGAGATTTAGATTTTTCTCCATTTCCTTTCAGTTATGTTTTTAAACCTCATCACACGGAAGCATGCAAGTAAGCTAGCATTTGGAAGAAACCCGAACATAGTCTCATACTCACCAAGGAAACAACTAATGTGAAGAGCCAGGCATAGATGAAGAAGTAGTCTCCCCCTATTTTAATAATGTAAAGCAGAAGGGATGTCACTGGCAACAGAATACACTGAGTCACGATAAACTTCTTGATAGCATCCTTAAAAAAAAATCCCAGAGTCTGTAAAGAAAAGATATCAGTGATATTTTCAGTGTGCTACTGATGTGCCACAGTGGGTAATGAACTGACCCCTCTTAAGGTATGTAATATACATATATCTAAGAGAGTGCTCACTGTGTGACCAGAGTGAATATGTCTACATAAGGAATAGTCTAAAACTGTGGGATTATGTCTGATTTGTGTTTCCAAGAGTGACCACTAGTATCAGCAGTAATACAACTCTAAGGACACATGCCCACGCAAACGGAGCAAGAACATGTTCCTTGCCTACCCTTACAACTCCCGGGTAGTGTGAGCTACCATTTCCAGCAAAACAGTTTGGTAACTAGAAAAGCAAGACTTGTGGCTCTCACTCACACTAAGCAGTGCTTCTTTCCTGAAAATGGTACGAAGAAGCATGAAAGAAACTCTGTGCGTCACCCTGGACAAAGGAAAAATTGTTTCCGTTTGATCAAGACTTGTAAACTGGTACAAGCCAGGAGAGAGAAAACAAAATACAGAACAGTGGCCAGAAAAAGGCCTATTATATAGCTTTTTTATTTTTTAGCTTAGTAAACAGCTGAAGAAACTGTCGCTTAATGTAACGTAGAAGAACTCTTAACAGAAGCACGCTGCCCGTGCTGCTTCCACTGGGCTTGCTGAAACACATCAACTACAATCCATTTAGCTCAAATTTTCACTTTAACTCTTTCTTTACTTCCAGCTCCACCATCTAGGAGGAGCAGAGCTATAAAATTGCATGGTATCTTTCATCTTTGCCCCTTCCCTTTGCTGCTTTCTAATGCAGATGTGACTCCAAGAGAAATCCTCATTTTCAGGAAGCTGCTCCCATGGAAGAAAGAGCCTGAGAAATGATCTGAAGGTCATCTGAGAATCATTGCTAGAAAATCCAAAGTCTGGGCTGGTACCAGGTGTGAATTCGGCTCATTCACTCAAGGACCTACCCCATCAATCTGAAATTAAAGATGAAGATTTGACTGTGTTTGTAAGACATTTGATACCTCAAATTGGATTGGACCTGGACTCGACCTTCAGTTCTTGGCATGAGGACCACTGGGGTAGAAGAAAACTTGTAAAAGACGTCATGCAGGTAGCTCAGACAAGCACTTAACAACACCCACAGGTGTCAGTGCCAAGCCTTCCTTTTCCCATTTGATCAGGCACAATGCTTGCACTGACAACAGTGAAGCAGCACCCAGACAGCAGAGCTCCAAGGAGAAAATGTTCGGAGGATGTACCCAGAATCCTGCTCACCCTCCCTGAAGCATACAAAGAAACCAATATGACAAGTATTTACTTGCTGGTGAGGGAAAAAAGTGGTTGTTAGAAGTTACATGTATGTTTTTAGAAGCACAAGCGTTTTTTATAAGGCTAGAGAGTTATATGGAGCGTAAAAAGGGTCCTGAGTTGGTCACAAGCTCAAGGCTTACGACTAACGACAACAATCTTCGTATTTGCTTCCCAAAGACTGGAGCAGGAGCCACCATTGGCACAGTATCGAAACATCGGGGCCGGGGCAAGGCGGAACCAAACGAGCCCTGCAGTTTCCGGGAATACATACAGATGCAACCGTGCAGTGAGAATTTTCATAGTTGGGCTTTCCTGGAAAGAAGATAGCGTGCCACTAAATAATTGACATGAACCAAAATAATACAGGATGCGTCAGGATCTACGCACTTCTGTTTTAAAGGTGATCGAGAGAGGGTGCAAACTGAATCACTGCATTTAGAGCTTTTTTTCCTCACTTATTTACTTATTTGTTTTATGAAAGGGATAAGAAACATCAATTTATCAATTTACCAGTTTAGAAACAAACTGGTTCCACTTCTTCAGGTCTAGCTCAGTCTTCCTGCCTCCACAGAAACTGGAAGCTGAAACTGGCAAATACCAGAGCATCTCTACCCTTATTAAAATGCGCCCGTAAGAAAACCAAACTTCCTAGTAGACCTGGAACAGAAAGTACTGTAGACAACACTAGCTGGGTCCAAAAAGAAGAAAACAAGTCTTACGCTCTGGCATGAAATGGCTAATAATGTGTAATTGAGGTTCCTCTCCCAAAAGGAAAATCTGAACCCATGAGAAACTGATACTGAAACAGGTTAAACCAAGTTGGTGAGAGAAATTAAGAAAGCCAGGGCTGATATTAAGTGAGTTCCTAACAGAAGTACAAATGAAGAGCTGAATTCTCTAATTTACTAAAGACTGCTACAAGAAATCAATAAGCAAAACAAAATGAGGTTTTGTCTCATCTGTTCAGAATCCAGGAATCAGAACTGCCCCTGTCAAGCAGTGATCCAGACTTCTTAGGAAGGGCATATGAAGGGCAAAGAATAGTCCACCCGAAAATGAACAGCTGAGGCATTCTGTGTTCCACTGCTAGAAGACACGCTTCTCTTTGCTCAGACCATGGGCTCATGCAGACATTCTGGTGCAGCACGGGCACTCCTGCAACAGTCACAAACTGTCATTGCTCTTATTTTTATGCAATGCGAGTAGAAATGTTCCTGAAAACTAACGATCTTTGGCACAGATATGGACATACCAAACCTGCTGACGACATTAGGTCAATATAAGTGCTATCTACAATACCTGCTGATTGAAGCCGTGTTTCTCTTCTATGACAAATGTGTTATATAAACTCCATGGGAGACCCGTCACTGCGCTGAAGAGTGTTGCAAGCAGCAGAAATACCAAGGACTGGACAATCTAAAAAAAAATTTAAAAATAAATAAAAAAAAAAATCTGATGTTTACTGACCTGTAGTAACATTAATATTCAGGGTGTTAAAAACGGATTTTATGTCAGTGGTTAGAAGATGAAGCTAGATAAATTCACAGAAATAACGTGTTTGCGGTGATTACACTACTGATCACTGGAATACCGTACTATGTTAGAGAAAGAAAAAATACATATACTCATGAAACAGATTTAAACAAAAACTAAGGATTCAGGACAAGAATTTGTATAGATGCCTCATCCACAGCACAAAGACAACACAAGCAATAGCCTCACTTTTCTTACCCTCTCGCTGTGCAGGAAGATCACATCTTGGATTAGTAAAAAGACAACACCCAAACAAAAAGCCACAAAAACCTAACCCACCGCCTTGTTTGACTCAAGTGGCTTTGAGACTTGGATGTTCTTAACACACAAGGCTATTTTAATCAGTGAGCTAATTCACAAGTCACACAGTTACCAGTTCTCAGACTCGCCCAATCATTGTGTTCACCAGAAAATATCTGGGTTTTTTACTATATTGTACCTGTAGCTAAATCTCACTTTAAGTAAATGCAAGCTTAAAAATAAAAATTATTATAACATTATAGTTCACGGACCAGACACTTTCACTAAAATTTAAAGTCTGCTTACCTCATATTCTGGTCCAAACCCAGCACGACCAGAGATCTGACCAGACAGATTCCAGAGAAAAGGAATTCCTCCACAGAGGAGAATCATCTTGAAAAGAAAAACACAGACCACAGAGGCAACATGAAACAGAACGTCATCTTATTCTACTACAATTTCAGCATGATAAGGACCTTTTAAGCGTGAATGAGAAAGGTTTTATAATAAGGCTGCCTGTCCCCCTCTGATCTTAGCAGTGCATAAAGAAAGCCCGGAACATTTTTGCTTTACAGAAACAGAGATCAGGTCAGGCTTTTTTTACTAGCATATTTCCAAGCTTATTTACTGTAGACTTTGCTACTATACTGGCTCAGAGACAAGGTATATTTTTAGAAGACCTTAAAACTCATTTGCCCTATGGCCGTGTAACGTAATTTCTAGGAGAGGTACGCAAGATTCAGCAACTTGACTGCACGAGGGCAGTCTCTCCTGCATTCCCTACTGAGAAAAAGGTGTTCAGAATAAAGCCGCAATTTCACTTTCAGTATTAGTGCTGCTTCAACCATTTTAAGAAAGCATCACGCTCTCCTCCTTGTGCCCGCCTCGCAATGCCTTCTGCCAGACAGGTTGCCAAGGAAGAGGGAGTGAACTCCTCGGGACACACCATCATCGGAGAAATGCTTGAGGCAGAGCTACTGAAGCAAGTGCTAGCTGCAGTTCAAGGCAGGGGCTGGTCGTGTTTGTTGAACAGCTTGACTTCCAAATGTTTCATGTTCACTTTCTCACCAAGTGATGCATCACTGCATCTATAAAGATCAGGTTTCAAGTAGGTAGCCTTCCAGAACGGACAGTAACAGGGCTTTATTTACTTATTTATTTTTAAAAAGTTTACTCATAACCTAACTATTAGGGTGCATTTTGAGTATCAGCAGGAGATGGAAAGGACAAAAGCTTGTTTCTGCTTCGCAGGCTACTTTTTAGCTTCAGAGCTGGAAATCCCAGAAGTACCAATCCCTGAACAAAGACAGCTATTAGCATGATGTTGACACTACTTACAAGTTAAAAGGAAACCCACATAGTTAATGTCTGAAATAAATCAAAGCATACTAATAATTCTAACACAGTATTTCCCCTTCAATTAACTCACTAGGTTCATGAATCATACTTCTACCTACTAAAAGCAAAATGTTCCAAAACTGTCATCCAATTTTCATCAACTTTGGCCACAACAGCCTCTTTCCAGGTCAGGCAGTTCCCAAAGCCAACAAAGGATACAGTTTACACCCTAAGGAAGTCACAAACCCAGACAGCAGAGGCCGCCTCACTTGATCTCTGCTGGAACCTGATAATCCCAGGACAGATTCTGAGAAACAGAGAGACGCAGCTCAATGTCACAGAAAGGAGCAATAACTCATCATCACACACATGTGGAGAAGAACGTACCCTACACATCAGCGGTATCAGCGTGATTGTAGAACAGAATCATAGATTCGTTTAGGTTGGAAAAGACCCTTAAAATTATTGAGTCCAACTGTTAATCCAGCACTGCCAAGCCCACCACTAAGCCGTGTCCCTCAGCACCACGTCTACACGTCTTCTGAATACCTCCAGGGGTGGCGACTCAACCCCTTCCCTGGGCAGCCTGTTCCAGTGTTTGATAACCCTTTCAGTGAAGAATTTTTTCCTAATATCCAGTCTAAACCTCCACTGGTGCGACTTGAGGCCATTTCCTCTTGTCCCATCGCCTGTCACTTTGGAGAAGAGACCGACCCCCCCTGGCTCCCCCCTCCTTTCAGGGAGTTGCAGAGAGGGAGAAGGTCTCCCCTCAGCCCCCTTGTCTCCAGGCTGAACACCCCCAGCCCCCTCAGCCGCTCCTCACCAGACTTGTGCTCCAGACCCCGCACCAGCTCCGTTGCCCTTCTCTGGACATGCTCCAGCTCCGTTGCCCTTCTCTGGACATGCTCCAGCCCCTCAGTGTCTTTTTTTGTGGTGAGGGGCCCAAAACTGGACACAGCCCTCGAGGTGGGGCCTCACCAGTGCCCAGTACAGGGGGACAGTCACTGCCCCAGCCCTGCTGGCCACACTGTTCCTGACACAGGCCAGGATGCTGTCGGCCCTCTTGGCCACCTGGGCACACTGCTGGCTCGTGTTCAGCCGGCTGTTGACCAACACCCCCAGGTCCTTTTCTGCCAGGCAGCTCTCCAGACACTCCTCCCCAATCCTGTAGTGCTGCATGGGGTTGGTGTGACCCAAGTGCAGGACCCGGCCCTTGGCCTTGTTGAACCTCATATAACAACTCTCCTTGGGAATGGGAAACGTACGAAGAAGCTGTGAAATCTAACAAGCAAATGGGCTTAGTTACAACCATACCATTGCTGCAGCCTTCAGACCAGAGGTATTTTCCCCATTAGAAAATACGCTGCAGCTATGACAGCATGGAGGACCGTATGCAGGACAAGGTTTGTACATTATCTCTTTTTTTTTTTTTTTATTTTATTAGGTTGATCACAGTAAGTGGAACAGGCAGGCAGGTTTTTTTGGAAACACAAGCTCTTTAAGTCTGAAGTGAAACCAGCAGACTTCAGTACAACTGAGAACAAGTTCTCAAAATCTAAGAAGGCGCGTATCAAGTCGAGAGGTGTCAGCAGCGGCAGACAGAAGACTAGAGTGAGCTCGAATCTCTGCTAAAAGTGAGGTCAGTGTCTCTGCTAAGTCCGTGGTACACAGTTGGAAGTTCTTAATGTTTCACATGCTGTTATCTCAAAAAATAATCACCCTAGTTCTCTATCCTTACCATTTGGACTGCTCCAAAGGTAATGACTGACTACTTTATCACTCAAAGAGCTCCAGCTGCTAACTAATTCAGCTCTGAACTTTATTCCAAGCTTGTATTATCTTTTCAGTGCATAGTTGACATTACTGACCAGAAGAAGCTTTATATGCCTCCAAGAGAGTCTATTTTTTTAGATCAGTTAGTGCAGCTGGGAAAGTGCTATTATCTGGGTTTTTTCCTCTGATGTTTAAAACATCAAAAAAAAGGATGTTTTCCAACTCAATTTTCCAAGAAAACATCTTGCCCTGGGATGACAATGGATTTGTGGGGTGTAGGGTGTGGAATTTACATTCAAGTGTAATTTTCCCTTTGCAGGAACAAAATAATTGGAGAAACCTGAGGGCGTGCTCTCCTAGGGAGAGGGGAAGATAAGGAGCTTGTTAACAAGGAACACAATTTTAAAGGACAAGAATTCTAACCACAAGGGCAGCAGAGAGGACTAGCTGTGGAAATCTTCGGCTTCAAAGCTCACAGCTGGCTACAATGTACTTCCCTTACATCATTCCAAATGAAACCCGAGTGTTCAACCACAAAGACAAATTTTGTGACTTTAACATAAAATTCATCAAGGAAACACTACGAGCACGTACTCTTTCAAAAGTCCGTGGCAATGCTGCAAAGAAGGAAGTACCCAGCCAATGCCCAGCGCCAAGAGATGTAAAACAGTCTACAGAACTCAATGAAGAAACCCTGCTGCAGGGGTGACCGGGTATCAGGGATACTATACAGTTGTAGATTATTTATCTCTAGCTAAGCAAAACTTATATTAATGGAGCCATAAGGAAGAAATGAGATTTAGGAGCCACTGGACTTGTAAGCATTACGTTGCTTCCACAAAGCTCTGCAACCTCTGTAGCAAATCTGTGAACGCAGGCAAAGCTTGGACGTCTAATAGCTCGCAGGCCCCTTAGCAACGCTCCTGGGACAGCTCGCTCACAATCCCAAACCCAAGAAGCTCTGGGATACAGAATCCCAAGACCAGAACCCATCAAGCTCAAGTAGGAACACTAACTTCTTGTTCAGAAGATGAAAAGGACTGATGATAGTAGTAAGATATGGACATGCAGTACCTCAGCTGACTGCTCTGAGACCTGCTTATTTGAGCTAGTGCTCAATTAATTACCTGGGAGCTTTAACTCGCGTATTCCATGTTTTTTAACTTGGCTTTTGTTCATCAGTATCACTGCAACACAAAAAGCCAAGCACCGTAATCAATTCGAAAATAGCAGCATCAGTTTGAGACACAACTGTTTCCCAGCTGTGTCTCACCATCACAGCTGAAAGAGCGGAATAACATACAAGCTAAGATGCTTGACGTAGTAACTGGTTTTGACTGCTGCTTAGGAAGCACCAGCATAGCCTGCCTTTTGTGGCTCCGTTGGGGAAGACAGCTGGATGCAGTAATTTCTTTAACAGAACCATCACCTGCCAAAATCACTGTGGACCTGTTATTACAGTAACAGGGACAGAACAGAAAGAAAAGGTCATGAGAGAAAGCAATGGCTGTGCTTTTCCTACAGAAGCACAATCACAGAATTGTTTGGGTCAGAAGGGACCTTTAAAGATCATCTGGTGCAACCCCCCTCCCCTGGGCAGAGACATCTTTCACTGGACCAGGCTGGTCAGAGCCCCATCCAACCTGGCCTTGACCACTTCCAACGATGGGGCACTCACAACTTCTCTGGGCAACTTGTTCCAGTGTCTCACCACTATCATCGTCAAAATTTTCTTCCTTTTATCCAAGCTAAACCTCCCCTCCTTCAGTTTGAAACAGTTGCCCCTTGTCCTGTCACTACAGTTCACAGTAAACAGTCTTTCTCCATCTGTTTTATAAGCCTCCTTTAAGTATTGAAAGGCCACAAGAAGGTCTCCTCAGAGCCTTCTCTTCTCCAGGCTAAACAACCCCAACTCTCTGTGTCTTTCTTCATCGGAAAGGTGCTCCAGCCCTCTGACCATTTTTGTGGCTCTGCTCTGGAGCTGCTCCATAGGTCCACATCTTTCTTACACTGCAGACACCAGAACTGGATGCAGTACTCCAGGTGGGGTCTCACCAGAGCAAAGGGGCAGAATCATAGAACGGTTTAGGTTGGAAGGGACCTTAAACATCATCTCGTTCCAACACCCCTGCCAAGGGCAGGGACACCTCCCACCAGCCCAGGCTGCTCAAAGCCCTATCCAGCCTGGCCTTGAACCCCTCCAGGGATGGGGCAGCCACAGCTTCTCTGGGCAACCTGGTCCCTCTGGATGGCATCCCTTCCCTCCAGCATGTCAACTGTGCCACACAGCTCGATGTCATTGGCAAACCTGCTGAGGATGCACTCAATCCCACTGTCCCATGTTGCCAGCAAAGATGTTACACAGCACTGGTCACAGTACTGACCCCTGAGGAACGTCAGTCATCACGGGTTTCCACTTGGACATTGAGCCATTGACCGCAACCCTCTGAGTGTGGACATCCAGCCAGTTCCTTATCCACCGAGTGGTCCATCCATCAAATCCGTGTCTCTCCAATTTAGAGACCAGGATGTCGTGCGGGATAGTTTCAAATGCTTTGCATAAGCCCAGGCAGATGACGTCTGTTGCTCTTGCCTTGTCCACCGACACTGTAACCCTATCATAGAAGGACACCAAATTTGTCAGGCATGACTTGCCTTTGGTGAAGCCATATTGGCTGTCACCAATCAGCTCCTTACTTTCCATGTGCCTGAGCAGAGATTCCAGGAGGATCTGCTCCATGATCGTGCCAGACACAGAGGTGAGACTGACTGGCCTATAGTTCCCCAGGTCTTCCTTTTGAATCATCTCCCTCCATCTGCTGGCTACGCTTCTTGTTATGCAGCCCAGAATATGGCTGGATTGATCGGATTTGTGGGCTGCGAGCACGCGTTGCCAGCTCATATACAATTTTTCATCCACCAGTAGCCCCATGTCTTTCTCTGCAGGGCTGCTCTCAATCCACTCATCCCCCAGTCTGTACTGATGCTGGAGATTGCCTTAACTCATGTGCAGGACCTTGCAGTTGACCTTGTTGAACTTCATAAGGTTTGCATGGGCCCACTCCTCAAGGCTGTCGAGGTCACCGTGGATGACATTCCTTTCCTCTTGCATATCAGTTACACCACTGAGCTTGGTGTCCTCTGCAAACTTGCCAAGGATGCATTTAGTCCCATCGCTATGCTGTTGATGAAGACATTAAACAGCACTCATCCAAGTGTCGACCCCTGAGGAACACCACTGGTTTCCACTTGGACATAGACGGATGCAGCCATCCGGACAGTTCTTTATCCATCTAACAGTCCGTCCCTCAAGCCCATCTCTCTCCAATTTGGTGGCTAGAATGTTGTGGGTGACCATAACAATAGTAAGCCTGGGTGAAGATAAGCGCAGACTGGTGATACAGCTCTTTGTTTAGCAGGGCACTAAATTCAGTGGCAAAAGAGGCTCATTCCAGTCCTATATATTTCCCTTAAAAACAACAAGGGAAGCTGTTTTCGCTAAAGCTCTTGAAATCAAGATAAAGCTTCAGAAGCTTTTGACTTGTTGCACTTGCTAGGTTGTACCATCTCACCCTGTCCACTAATCCACCGTTGGAGGATAGCTTCATTTTCCAAATTAAATACTGCCTCCAAAGCCAGCCAAAAAAATAAGACACTTTTCAAACACACAGAAAAATTGTCTTGAGCTCTACTCAGCGTACCAAAAAAAAGCAACAAGAAGAATATAACAGCTATATACTGACACGTGTATAACAACATTTTTACCATTCGTAGAAAATGAAACTACGTACAGGTTAGGCTGCACAAAAGAGATCAGGAAATGCAGAAGTTAAGAGAGGTCACAACTCTTAAGTACTGATTTTGTATCACAGTTATGCAGTTACACGACTTACATTATTTTACAATACTATTTGCATCATCTTTTATAATTGACCTTTTTACCTCTTTAAATTCATCATTTTGTAATGCCAGGCATTTCAGGACTCCTTTGTGACCCAGCTGTACTACTGATGAGCACTGCATCTCAGCAGTATGTCAGAAAAGGTTTCTCTTAAGACTGTGTGTATATCACACATGTAAATACTTTGTTCTAACTCAATGGCTCTGTTTTTTCACATATGTGAACATTATTTCGCCCAGCTTATTTGTTCTTACACTTAGGAAGTATCTATTGGTACTCCTCCTGTTCTCACACACTCTTCTACCTTCTACTTAAATTTTAATCTAAAAATGAAAGTAGCCGCATCCCTCCAAATACAGAAAGGTCTGTATTTGTAATGACTTAAAATAATTCTAATGTTGCTTAATTATCTGGCAGTGGAAACCACAATAGGTCAGCTGTGCCACTAAGACATAGTAATATAACATACGTTGTAGTTGTGCAGTATGCCTCAGCACTGCAGAGAGAAATTATGTGCTAATTCCTTCTTCTTATACAGCAAGTAAAGCCACAAACAAGAAGCACAGAATCCTAGGCCTTCCAAATTTCAGTGTTTGACATAAGACACCAGAATGCCAACAGTGCAGCTGCACAGGATCACCAAGAATCAAAGTATTTCACAGTTTAAGTACATTAAAAGTGTCATATGAATGCTTGAACAACCCAGGTACTTACAGTGCCCTCAACCTCTGAATACAGGCCTGACCAAAAGCTGAAAGTACTTTTGTCCAGCTGATACAGGCGAGACTTTTCAAATGTTTCTGAGTCCATGATCTGTCCTAATTCCCGTGGTACGTGTGTTGTTGTTCTATATACCCGTCTCTGAAAAATTGAAAAAGAAGCTTAAAGTCTACATCAGTATTTTCAAAGAGATAACTAAGATTTAAAAGTAACACATAACATCATCCCATGGGCCACCACAGAGTTTAAAAAAACAAAAAACGCCAACAAAATAACAAATATTCCTGAATTTGTTTTCTGTCAAGTTCCTAATATAAAACTGAAGCATAGTTATTATGTGATAACCAGAAACTGAGTTGCCTACTTACTAATTTATTGCCAATATAGTTATTATATAAAGATCACACACGCATTTTTCCACAGGATATGACTTACTGCACCAGAATAACAACTAAGCAGAGTTTGAAACTAAACACCAGATCCTCCTGCGGAAACCACGCAACTTCATCAGCAAACATATCTATGAAGTGGCCGCATAAACGCGGAGCTATTTCATTTTCAGTAGAGCACTCACCACCTCAAAATTTTTAAAGACTAAAAGTCCTTATTCCATATGCTGCCTTATCTTGTGTCAGCGTATTTATCCCTTCCCAAAGGAAAAGCTCCTACCCTTTGTCACTTCAAAATACATTGTTCCTCTGACCGGAGCGTTGGGGGGCTCACAGACGGCTTAGGTGATCCCGTGGCTCATGAGAGCATGCAGCACTGCTCTCTGCCCTCCCGGCAGCGTTATCCCCGGTTTGGATGGGATGAAGTTAATTTTTTCATCACAGTTTGCACGGCGGCATGCTTTGCATTTGTGGCCAAAGCAGTGCTGATAACACACCAGTGTTCTGGCTGCTGCTAAAGAGCGTCAAGGCTTTCTGTCTTCCCCAGCAGGGAGGCTGAGGGGGGACAAGAAGCTGGAAGGCGACACAGCCGGGACAGCTCTCCCGAGACGACCAAAGGGACAGCCCGTGCCATATAACGTTATACTCAGCAGTAAAAACTGAAGTACAGGAAGAAGAAAGGGAGAGAGGGAAGAGGGTTTGCCTTCCAAGGTGGCTGTTACTCGCAGGCTGGCCAGGCATCGGCCTGCTTGTGGGAGGTGGCGAGCCATCATCTTTGCAGCACTTGTGGGTGTTTCTCTCCCCTCTTTCCTTCGCTTATTAAGCTGTCTTTATTTCGGCCCAGGGGTTTTCTCATTTTTGCTCTTCCTGCTGTCTCACCCGCCCTGGGGCAGGAGGATGGAGCTGCCGGGCGGGTGCCGACTGCCTGACCTGAGGGCGAGCGTCCCCACCACCCCGCCCACGCCAAGGGTGCCGGCCCGAGGAAGAGGCGCCAGCCCACCCAGAACCATCCACGCTCCAGAGCCGGGCGAGCGCCAGCAGACGCAGGCACCGAGCGGGGCTGGGCTGACCCCTCTGCCCTCCGGGACGCGGGGGGCGCCGCAAGCCCTCTCTCCTCTCCGGCCGCCCTCACGGCCTGCCGGCGGCAAACCGCTTCCACGCACGGGCCGCGAGCGAGCAGGGCTGACACCGCGCCCGGCCCCGCTGCCTCAGCTGGGGCAGCTCCAGGCTCCCCCCAGGCAGGGGACAGACTGAACCGGCCCCCGCACCGCACGGCCCCGCCGCTCCGCGCCCGGCCCGCCNCCGGCGGCCGGAACCCCGCCGCGGAGATGGCAGGGCAGAGCGGCCGCCTCTCCCCGGTGAGCAGCGGGAGGGGGCAGGCGGCCGCCCCGGTTGACGTCCCAGTCAGGAGCCCGTAGGAGTGGGAAGGCCCCGCGTGAGGGGAGGCCTGGCAAGGTGGGGCCCCGGGGGCGCCGCGGTGGGCGGGCGCGCTGCTATGCGGGCACCCGGGCAGGGCGGAGCGGAGCCCTCAGGGGCTGCCGGCGGGACTGGGAGGCGTCGCGGCCGGCGGGGGAGGCGGCCGGCAGCGCTGGGTGCCTCGCACCGCCCAGAAACCTCTCCTGCTGCCCAAAGGTGCAGGGCCTGATGTTGGGGAAATTCCCTCGCTGTTGTATCAGTCTTTGCAGTACGGAAGTTTATTAACTTTGTTAATGTATACATTAGTTCACTGCAATGGGATGAGGTAGTGGAATTTTACTGGAGATTTTGATGTTTTCACGCTTAAGTAAAACAAACCAAAGGACAGCCCAGCCTTGGAAATAAGGGCTTTGCTTCTTGGAGGCTTAGAGCTGTCCATGAAGGATAAGGGAGAGCCCGGACAACCCCTGAAACCCTCTCAGCGTTGTCTGGCGACCCCAGTACCACCTGGAGATCAGTAGCTCGAGTAAGATGGACTCGGGGACATCTGGATCAATAAACAAGCAGCAAGAATGATGCAGAAATACAGTTGCTTTGCGAAATTCTACTATGGCCAGTAATCGGTACCATGGGTGTTAGTGATTAGCCAAACCCTGTTGCACCTGANCGCCAGGAAGGCCTCCCAGAGGTAGACGGCCCAGGAGAAGAGCAGTACGGAGCAGAAGATGCGCTTCTCGGCCGGCAGCTCAGCCCACAACTCGCCGGGCAGCGCCATGACCCCACGCCGCTCCCGCGCTTCCTCCGGCCGCCCGCGCTGCGGCGCCGCCTGGCGCCCGGAAGAGCCGCGGAAGGGCGGGGCCGGCCGGGCCCTGAGGCGGTGACGGGGCCGCGGCGCCGGCGGCCGGAACCCCGCCGCGGAGATGGCAGGGCAGAGCGGCCGCCTCTCCCCGGTGAGCAGCGGGAGGGGGCAGGCGGCCGCCCCGGTTGACGTCCCAGTCAGGAGCCCGTAGGAGTGGGAAGGCCCCGCGTGAGGGGAGGCCTGGCAAGGTGGGGCCCCGGGGGCGCCGCGGTGGGCGGGCGCGCTGCTATGCGGGCACCCGGGCAGGGCGGAGCGGAGCCCTCAGGGGCTGCCGGCGGGACTGGGAGGCGTCGCGGCCGGCGGGGGAGGCGGCCGGCAGCGCTGGGTGCCTCGCACCGCCCAGAAACCTCTCCTGCTGCCCAAAGGTGCAGGGCCTGATGTTGGGGAAATTCCCTCGCTGTTGTATCAGTCTTTGCAGTACGGAAGTTTATTAACTTTGTTAATGTATACATTAGTTCACTGCAATGGGATGAGGTAGTGGAATTTTACTGGAGATTTTGATGTTTTCACGCTTAAGTAAAACAAACCAAAGGACAGCCCAGCCTTGGAAATAAGGGCTTTGCTTCTTGGAGGCTTAGAGCTGTCCATGAAGGATTAGGGAGAGCCCGGACAACCCCTGAAACCCTCTCAGCGTTGTCTGGCGACCCCAGTACCACCTGGAGATCAGTAGCTCGAGTAAGATGGACTCGGGGACATCTGGATCAATAAACAAGCAGCAAGAATGATGCAGAAATACAGTTGCTTTGCGAAATTCTACTATGGCCAGTAATCGGTACCATGGGTGTTAGTGATTAGCCAAACCCTGTTGCACCTGAGCATTTGAAGGGTATAAGAACCCCATGTAAAACCGTATTCAGGGTGCCACAATTTGACTGGGTCACTTCATGGGCATGGATTAAGTATTTACCCTTGTAATTCTATACTTTGTTTCCTGACCTCTTTCCTCAGTTGTCACAGGCCAGTTAAAAATTTTCATCACCACTGAGCCGTTGTGCAGAGCAAGCCGTGGTTTCTCTGCTCCGCCGAGCAAGACTCCAGGCCCGCTCAGAAAGCAAACTGTAGCTGTGATCGCAATAAATTTAAATATTTCTTCTGGAGGCTGGCCAGGACAGCAAGGCTGGGGCAAAGGATGTTGAGGGGCAGAGCATGAACAAGACCAGGCGCAGTGATCCCTCCAAAGGGGAAGACCCTTTCGGAGTTCTGTGCCATCTGTGCAGCCATTCTGGCACCCCGACCTCCAGTCCAACTCAGCAAAAGGGGATCACAGAGGTACCCGGCGGCAGCAGTAGGCCAGGGCCCGCGCTAACGTGCAGTAGAGGCAGGAAAAAGTTTGTCTCCACCTGACTCAAACCATGAGGACATGGCTTGACCAAGGTGGAGGAGGACACCGAGAAGATTTTTTTTATGGGCCTTCACATGCACCGGGTCTCCTGAGTCACAGGGAGAACATTGACTGTGTGCAGCAACAGGCCCAGCTTGTGGAGCAACAACCCCACCATCTTCCTCCAGAGGAGGCAGAGGAATGGCTTGATAGCAGTGGAGGAGAACTGGCTGGCTAGGGCAAACTTAATACAATTGCCAAGCGAATCTGATCAGCTAGGTCACCACACTGCTGAACTCGCCCAAACACTTCCCTCACATAGTGGAGGTCAGAGCCAAACCCCTGCAGTTTCCCTGGGCGGTAGCTGCTGTCTCTTCCCATGAAATGTCTTTGCTCCGAGGCAAAGAACAGACTGGCACTATGTACTACGGGAAGCGAATTGTGAAACAGCTGTCCAAGATGCTCCAACCTGGGATGGCCTAGGTCTGGTCAGGAGGGATCACGTTGCCTGGCACAGAGCTAGGTCACTGAGATCACCTTCACAAGGATCTTGGAGCCTGCACCTAGGAGCAGCACTGGGCACCAGTCCTGTAGGGTGCAGAGGTGTCACTGCTCGGGCAGGAAGAGTGTGACAGGCCCCACTCTGCACAACAGGAGGGGCACATTATTGGCTGCAAACATTATTGGAATTGCACTTCTTCTGGGCCTGGCATCAGGGCACAGGCATTCATCAAGTTAATTAATACAGTTTTCTCCCAGTCCAGCAGGTGATCTGGTATAACCTTGGCAACTCGAAGGAAACAGGCTGGGGAAAAGCAGAGTCATTATAAGTAGAGAGAGCCGAGTTCAGTGAGTGGAGCGCGGTGTATGTTCTGCAGGAACATGACACAAGGGCCTCCCTTCTGAAGGAGGAGGTGCACAAGGCTCAAGGGAAAGCTCATCCTGCCGTCCCTGGTGTCTAGCAGCACTCACCTTACAGTGCTCCGGACGACTCCTGGCCACTACTGACACTTGCGCTCATTACAGACGAGAGGTGTACGGTAGTTGTACGGTTTCATCTTTGCCTAGTTTTGCTCCTCCTATAATTATAAATCTGGAATCCCTTATTCCACTCCGTGTTTTCTGGGTATTATTCTGACACCAGCATATCTCGTGCTGAAATTGATAGGAAGCCATGTACATTTCATTGTTGTCTCCAATTTCAGATGCTATGGAATCAAAATATCTTTTTCATGCTGTGTTTTTTACCCCACATGGATCTGAAATCCTGCCCTATCTCCAACTCCACCCCTCCCAAATACTTTTCAGCTGGCTCTATCTGATAACATTAGGAAATTTTCCACCAGTCTTTGCTATTTGGTAGTTTCTGCTAGTTCCTGCTGCTGCTACTCAGCAATCCCTGTCTGCATCCATTTACACCTGCCATTCTTCCCAGTGTTGCATGAGAACTTAGAAGCCAGAGCTGAATTCCCTTGCCCAAACACAGTGTAGCTGCTCCTCTGTTCACACTCCTCCCTGCCCTCCCCGCTCTCCGGTAAAACTAAGAATTTCGGCAGAAGGCATGCTTGCGTAAGCAGGGAGTTTCTCAGTGGCCTGAAATACAAGAGTGAACTCCCGACTGTCACACAGCTTCTCTCTGTTGTTAGCATACAGCTTGAAGGGCCTTCCTTTGTTATTGGATGGATGCAATTTTTGCTACTGAGGCCAGTCATCCCTGTTCTGTCCTTTCACAAGCTCAGAGAGGCCTCTTTCCTCACTGCTTCTGCAGAAAAGGTCTTCCAGAACTGCTCTAATAATTTGCAACTTTTTTTTCCCTGTTTTTCAGCACAGCGTTCCCGTTGACTTGCTCTGTGCAGGGCCGTCTGTAGGCTCACGCAGCTTCTCTGTGTTACATGAGGAGGCGCATTCCTCCTCGGGCTGCGTTTGCTGACCAGTCCGAGGGCCGTTAGTTTTTCTTCATCCACCAGACTTTTCATCACCCGGGTACTGCAGGCTGTACACGAGATGTTTAAATTATTTTTCTTCAGTGCAAGCTCCCCAGACTGCACACAACAATGCATGCAAAGCCTCACTAGTACTTGGCCAAATGCTTTCACAGCCACACGGAGAGAAGGGAAGTGCAAAAATTAATACTCACGGTGGGAAAATAACGGAAGATCGGCAAGGAGGATTGTAAATACACTCAAGCTACTTGCAGATGGGGTGTATAAAACCCCCACATGTATCATACTAATCGTTTAGCCCTGTGTGCTTGAACACCTGTGCCCAGGTACCACAGGCTTGTGACAGACCTGGAGGCACCTTATCGAACACGCTTCAGATTCCCGCCCTGCTGTGGGAGAGATCCGAATGCAGCGGTAAGTTCCGCCTGCGTGAATCCCTGATAAACAGGCAAGAACAGCAGGTTCAGGGATCCTCTAGCGGGGACTGAGCTCCGTGGTGCCTGTGTCCCCGGTGTGCCTCTGCCCAGGCACTGCCTGGGGATCCCCTGCCTGGGGAGTTCGCGGAAATAAATGTACTCCTTGCACTTGACCTGTGGTTTTGTGGTTGTTCCTGCATCCTGCCTGTGCCGGCTCACACACTCCAATTCTACTAGAGTAAGCTCTGTTAAGTCCTTTCTAAAATAAAGCAGGCTGGCACAACACGTGTCTCAGAAAGTCATTTGTTTGGATGCTTGCTCTGGGACTCCCTGTTGCAGACAGATGACAGAAACACGCAGAATCACAGAATGGCTCGGGTTGGAAGGGACCTCAAAGATCATCTAGTTCCAGCCCCCCTGCCCTGATCCTGCTGGAGAGGAACTCCCAGAACGTGGGTTCTTTTCTTTTTGAAACCAGGGAAGAATTAAAGGTAAACGGGCCCTCCCGGTCAAGCCACCAGAGAGAGACCTGCCCTAGAGAGAAGCGACTGCTACTGACCGTCCCTGGGGCAGAGCTGAGACAGGAGTGACCTGGTGCGCAGCAGTAACGCACTCGGTGAAGGACCACAACAGCGTACAGTGGAAGGGACCGGGGTAGAGGGGACCCCTGCAGAGCGCAGCCAGGCACGTTTGCGTCAGGAAGGCCATGATTCCAGAGGCTGAGCTGTTATCTTGTGGCAATTCCGTTCTCACTGAGCAAACAGCGCGCTTACACCCGCCGTGCTTGTGGGTAAGGAGATGATGCCGGAGTTTACTTGTGAAAAGGAAGACAAGATCGATTAGCACAGGAAGAAAACAGGAGTACAGAGACCAGAGTGCAGAAGAGCGAAAGCCTGCCTAGAGGACTGGGGTAGGGAGTTTGGGAAACTGAGGTGATGAGATGCCGTGATACAGGCCTGGGCAAGGACGCAAGGGCTTCCAAACGGGATACAAATCTCTCACGTTAACTGTAGCCCCGACAGCATTAATAACTTGTGACTGGGAGCTGCAGCCCGATTTCCTTGCGCTGTAATGTGTCCTCGGTTGTACGTTACTGTTGCTGGGTTTGTTTTCTAACGTTTCAAGGAGTTAAATAAATTCACAGAAGCGCCAGAGCTGGCACAAAGGAAACAGCAGGAGATCACGGCTGGGACCAGGAGAAGCAGAGGCTCCTTTCGGTAGCAATGAGACGTTTAGTGCCCAGCTCATCTCAAGGAGCATTTGGAGCTGACTTGTACCAGCGCTGCCACCAAAAGCAGAGCACCCGTCCCCTTCTCTCCCTCTGCCACTTACGGTGCCCGCACACTTACATGGTTTTGTAGCAAGGACCAAAGAACTCTTTAAAACACTTTAAGCCTTGCTTGTCATGGGTTTTGCCTAACCCAGTTCATTCTGAAGGCAAGCACGTCCCCTCCTTTCTGAACCAGAATAAACCCAAAATGTTTTGGGAAATATAACATTGCAAGGAATCAGTATTTATTCAGAGTCAAAACATTCTCTTCATATCTGGTATCTCTGACGTTAAGTGAAGACAGCATAGGCGCTGCTGAAATCCCCAGCGCTTGCCACAGCAGCACCGGGGCCCCACGTACCACGCCGAGCACAATGGACGGGTGACTTGATAGAGACGCAGTAAGAGGAGCGTTAACGAATGCTCCTTTTTTGCCAATTCTTGACATAGCATTTTAGTATCAGTCAGTCATCTTACTTCTACCAGTCTAAAGTATAACAGAACTTGCCTGTGGATTTTTAATTGACTTTTAATAAAATGATCCCAACTTAATTTTCTCATTTTCTGTCAGTTACCACTTGTAACTATTCAGCAGAACGACCCGCCAAATAAATTAAAAACCACCTTATCTTTTCTGTAAGAAGGTATGTCCCCCCGGGAGAAACACTATCCCTGCCAACTGCCGCCCAAGACACGGCAGCGCTCCTCTGGGCAAGCTGTTACTGGCTGTCACTTGCCTCCTTTCCTAGAGGAAGCTCCAGCAATCCACGGAAGCCGGCCAAGCCAGATCCCTCCCCAGCACCAGGCTGCATCCTGACTAATCCCTCACCTACTTCCTTCCCTAGAATCATAAATCTTAAAAGACATTCAAGGAAGAGCAACAGCTCTCTTATCACACCCTTACCCCCTTCACGCTTGTGGGGGCACAGGGAAAAAAACTGGGGGAACGTGCCTGTGGGGAGCCAGAACTGAAGGGCTCAAGGGCACCAGCTGTAAACTTTAGGGGAGAGGGAGGAGAACAGGTTTTGCACCTGGCAGGGCCAGACAAAGGCGAGGTGGTTTCATTTAAGCCATCACGATTCTTGACAAGACATGCTTGGACTTAAGTGCAAATTGAATTTCCCTCAAATAATTCACTTCAGCCAAGACGCGGAATTTGTGAAACAGCGTCAGAAGGCTTTATCGGAATCATAACATTCAAAGATCTTGCATGGACAAAGGCAGCCAGAAAACAACAGGCAAGTGAAAACACGGAGGTGTCGTCTCTGCTGAGAGCCCCACCAGAAGTACAGAAGTCAGCCTAGAAGGTCTCTCCTTGTCACGGCATTCGGCTTTTTACTATCCACGGGAACATGACCGGGCAGCCCACAGCCTTGGGGAATTTAGGCGTGCACAACCAATAAACACCTTGCTCTCCTATAAAATCCATACACTGGCAGACAGTAATTTAAAAAATGGGTGCAACATGCCACAATTATTGAGAAGCTCAACGTGAGCCGGCAATGACACAGAAATCCAACCACCTCCTGGGCTGCATCCCCAGCAGCGTGGGCAGCAGGGCGAGGGGGGGGGATTCTGCCCCTCTGCTCCACTCTGTGAGACCCCACCTGGAGCACCGCGGGCAGCTCTGGAGTCCTCAGCACAGGAAGGACACGTGGACAGGAGGAGGCCACAGAGATGATCCAGGGGCTGGAGCCCCTCTGCTGGGAGGACAGGCTGGGAGAGCTGGGGGGGTTCAGCCTGGAGAAGGCTCCGGGGAGACCTTCCAGCCCCTTCCAGTCCCTAAAGGGGCTCCAGGAAAGCTGGGGAGGGACTCTGGAGCAGGAAGGGGAGCCATGGGATGAGGGGTAACAGGTTTAAACTGGAAGAGGGGAGATTTAGATGAGATCTGAGGCAGAAATTCTTGGCTGTGAGGGGGGTGAGCCCCTGGCCCAGGGTGCCCAGAGAAGCTGTGGCTGCCCCATCCCTGGAGGGGTTCAAGGCCAGGTTGGACGGGGCTTGGAGCAACCTGGGCTGGTGGGAGGTGTCCCTGCCCAGGGCAGGGGGTGGCACTGGGTGGCCTTTAAGGTCCCTTCCAACCCGAACCGTTCTGTGATTCAATGATTATGAACTTGCACCGATGCTTTCTCAGGTATCTTCAGGAATCCTTTTTTAGGAAGTCAACCTGATGATGTTCCTTTACTGGAGAACAAAATGTTCCATATGTGTGAAAGCGAGAAGCTGGAAATGTTACGTCTTCACCACAAGACAAGTTGCGGCAGCACTTGGAAGGAAAACTGAGCCTACTCAATGAGATGAAACAGATACAGACAGTAAAAACTCATAACTTCAGGCCTTTGCCCTTTTGTGGCCTCCCTCCCCACTAGTGCCAGGCAGTTAGCAAGATAAGATAAACAAAAGAAATCAGGATGTGGACTCAAACTGTATGGTTTTGATGGTGTAACATCTATTACCTAGCAGAGATGGTAGTGCTACCTTTTCTAGATGATAAAGAAGTGGAGTTCAAAAACTGAAACACACCGTCAGTATCTGAAATGGAGAAGACGTTATTTCTAGCGTTAGCTGACAGAACCATGCAACACTGGTATCGTTCACCAGAAATATGAATACAAGTTGAGACTGCAGTATTAAAAATCCCAGGAGAGCTCAGGATGCCACATCACCAGAGGACAACGCCTGTAAGGCGCCCGTGTCCAACCGCTGAGGAAAAGCCACTCTCTGCTTCCTAAGGCAGTTCTAGACTGAAGAACGTTGCAGGACCCGTCTCCGTACCTGGCGGACAGAAATGACATCTGCCTCTTTATCTCGTCCGGTGTTACGTTCAAGCCTACGGAAACGGCAGTAACTGAAGTAACAGCAGCAGCGTCCCCAGCAGGAGCTACAGAACGCTTCAGAGATGTATCGGTAAACGCCTGCCCTGTGCCCAGTGGCGGTAACTCACACCCGCGCAGCAACTCTCCTTTGGGAAGAGCCGAATACCTTCAAGGAATTCAAAGCTTCACACGACCGTTCTGTTGGATTACACAATTACAATTGTCCCAAAATGCATGCTTAGTATGCAAACTTGTTTATACAAGTGCTAGGGTCAATTTTTTTTTAAAGGAAAGCTGAACACTGAGGAACTTTAGGACACAAACACAGCGGGATTGTATAAAGATAATTTTGAATCGCTTTATAGAGTTCTTTGGCGGCAAGTTTGCAGCAGAGCTTATATGAACAGTATACAAAAAATTACAAATATACAAACTCGTTCAGAGTTATAGTTTTAAAATTATCCACAACGTGGGAGCTTGGCACAAGGAAGAAGCTACGCCCCAAAGGGGGAGGCGCGGCTGTGCTACTGCAGGTTTTATTCTGTTCGTTAGTCGCACTACGAGGACACACGGTACCTCCGAACAACCTGCATTTGGAACGGCTGCTTTAACGATGAGTTAGAAGTGAACCCCTTCCCACATTCACGCCAGAAGCGGGGAAGACGCGCCGTGAGTTACATCAGAGAAGACGGACATTTGCAGTAAGCCTTCGTTCACGCGGCAAGTTATCCAGCAGTCTTAGGCAAACTCTTGCCAAGTTTTAATCTTTTACACAGAAAAGCTTCATGCAGGCCAGGCAGAAATTCTTTTTTTTTTTTTTTTCCTTATTTCTGGAAAACTTCTGTCGTCCCAGAGTCTTTTTCATTATAAAAAGAATTAATTCACAAACTCCGTGAGGTTGTTCACTGGGAACCTGTGACCATGGCTTCCTATTGAGCAGGAGTTACCAGCGCTGACCCCAAGAGGCAACAACAGAAAAGAAAGAAAACAATTGAAGCAAGTTTAAGTACAATCAAACTTGAGTATGGGTCAAGTGTAAAAAGAAAGGGAAAAATGTGATCGGGGAGTTAAAGTGAAATCTTATCCAGCTTCAGGTTACAATAGGTGCAAAATATGGCACGGGCAACGGGGGGAGCGTGCGGAGGGGGAAGAAGCTCAGATCGGCAATCGGAGCCAAGCCATCTGCAGCATTTCTAAAACGAGTAATGTCATTATTCTCCGACAATATTCTCAAGTTTTTATGAGAGGAAGGTCTAGAGAATGACGTAAAAGAATAAATGCAAACGTCTCTGAGAAGTGCTTCCCGTGTGCACAGGTAAAAAGATCGCACTAACTGTTACCCCAGGTAAGCAGACCTCCACCCGCCGGCTAGGCAGCTCTCAACTAAACCACTGCAAGTGGACAGCAAAAAGTCTGTTTTTAAATGCCTTCAGGTTTGCAAAGGCATTGTGAGTATTCCAAAACTACTATTAAAAAAACCTAGTGTATCTATAAGATTGCATTATTTGCCACATACGACCTTAAATACCATATTTATCAAGAGCTGCATCTACATCATAAAGCAGCACCTTGGAAATAAATCCCATTCTTAATTTTAAATTTTTCTTCGGGTTTCTGGCTTCTGTAAGCACGTAGGAGTATCACCTTTCAAACTTCTTGGGAAAACCGAGTCGTCCCCTGAGGACTCAAGGCAACTTCAGGTCCTTGCGCAGCGCAGACTCCGCGCGTGCTCGTGGGTGGAAGCGGCTGCCAGGATCAGACACGATGCAGTTATCTCAGGAACATACAGATCTGTTCCCTGCAGACAGGCCTCAGGTAGCCTAAGGATTCACCACAAAATCCTCTCCTAATGGTTAAGCTTGCAGATTCTCACTCTGGTGGAATCTATTTCTCTTTGCTCTTCCCCATGTAGAAAGTTCTTTACTTGTCTCCTGACTCAGCTAATTTATCACCACATTAAGCATCGGTCTTGCATTTAATCATCTCCGCTTTCCTGACTGCACTCACAACATTTTAAGTTGTAGGAGGCAATCGATGACATCAGAACTACTTTTTAAAAGATGTGGTACATTTTTAGGGCTACACAAAGCAAAAGCGTGCCCACTGCCTTTGTCTCACCACTCCCCCGGTCTGTGGCGTATGTACACCTTCGCCATCTCATTTCATTCCTGCATTCTCACCTAATTTCTCTCATTCAAAGTAAGTATTTTAAATGCTTAAATTCTTTCATACTGTCATATTTGAAGTTCTGGTTATCTAGCGGAAACACGGCTGCTTGACCCAAAACTGAAGACTCAAAACCTCAGTGGTTTACTATTCCTGCTGACCAGTTTTCTTTCTCTAGCACTCTCGATTGCTTTGTGGGATACTCAAAGAACCCAGTAGCATACTGGTATCTCTCTAGGCACATCACCTGAAACAGCCAGCACCTCTTCATTAAGTTTGCAGTTAATCTCTCTCCGTTTCGAGATCCTGAAGACTCAAGTATGCTCAAACATGACACAAGCTCGACATCAAGAGGCAGATTTTTTTTTTTTTTCTTTTTCTTTTTTAAAGAGACAAGAAACACTTTGGAACACACTTCAGGTGTCTGACCCTGTTGCAGTATTTAACCTTTTGAGCCTGTCTCACTTCCATTTTTAAAAGCTAGTGAGAAGATTCATGCACCACGTTCCCTTCGTTACAAGAAGCTCATAGTTTAGAGAAAGGAAATTACAGGGAAAGATATGCAATAAACTACACTTCTCCTGCTTGGTGTATGACTTTTAATCTAACTTTTATTTTAAGGATGCCCAAGTAACAGTGTAGTATGAAGATGCCATTTTTGACTAGTTTTGGTGATAACAGTTCTCCAGATATTGTTTTAGATAGCATTCTTCATTCCTGCACCCAGCCAACAGACACAGAAGAACAGGAAACAGACCGTGAAACATTAGATTGCTCTTCTGGTGAATCTTCCAGCTAGGCTTTATTAATTATCCAAAAAGCTAACTAGGGAACCCAAAATGTGCACTGATACTTTCATGTCACACAACTCTCTTGGCAGTCCAGCACCGCTCTTCAAACGCTTGCGTTGTACCATACATTCTCAGAAGCATCTTCTTCCTTTAAAGGGAAAAGTAACTAGGACTTTCTCATCTCTAAGTGGCAAGCGCTTTCTGCCTGTCCTAATTATAATGCTTTCAAGTCTGAAAAAAGCACAGAGAATATTATAAAATAAAATGCAATACTTTACTTTTCTGTATCTATATTGTTTCCGTCTGATAAATTATCTACAAATGCATCAAACTTAGGCAACATTGTCCAATGCAGTCAGAATGGTCCCAAATTCAATTACAAGGAAACCACGTTAAAGATTTACTGTAAAGTAAACAAATGGGTGAAAAAAACTGTAATTTATTGAAACTCATAACTCAAAAAATATAAGATGCTGTAGTGTACAATATGTTACACAAAGCACCCTAGGGTGCACATTCAAGTCAAGTAATAACTCCATCGCCCCCCAGACCCTGGTACCCTAGTACTTCTTCCATTTACAATCATGCACATTTACCCCTCAAGAGGAAGCCCCCAGCACTCTGATGTGTTAAATAGCACCAAAATCAGCACAGTCTATTGAAAAAAACTGGGGAGCTTAATTAACTCGGCCAATACTTTTGACAGCTATTTTACATTCATGGAATTAAACAGGCTAACCTAACCTAAACAGTGTGTACTGTAACAATTATTGTTCTAATTTGAAGTTCTCCCCATGTAGCAGTAGTGGAGGCAATCTGCTCTAAGCAAAACTACTTACGTACTTCCTACACAAAGCTCATCTGCCTTTTTTGTGGGAAATAAGTCTATGAGGGGCGTGGAAAACTTGGATCTTTCCAGAACAACTACTGGTCTTAAGTAATGAAGCTGTTTTAAGGCAAGGTCTCCACAGTCTGTTAGTGCCTTGTCCAAGATCGCCCTCAAATTTTCTAAAGAAGGGGCGGATGACGATTCTGACAGCAAGGGCTGGATTTCTGTTAGCTGCCTGTGATTATTTTGGGGTAAGATAACACTTTTATCATTTACAAAGTTGTTTACTGGTATATCCCCTTGAGCGTCTCCCTCTTTTTGCAAGGTCTTATCTACTGGCAACTGCTCAGGAGACTCCCATTCTACTACCTCATCAAAATCATCATCGTCGTCGTCATCTTTTCCCTCACTTTCCTGAATAAATTTTAAAAATGAAGACTCAAATCCCATTGGTTTATATGTCTTTAGATCAAAAGGTTTGGACACTGGGGGCTTCTGAATTTTGTCTTTTGTAGTACAAAGTACATTTCTTTTTGCGTTTTGATTAACTGCACTATGTTGACATCCTTCTGGGTCTTTCTCTCGTGGCAACTCTAATTGTAAACTGGAGAAATAAGAGCCGTTCTCTCTTTCGCTATTTTCAGAAAAATCTTCAGTTTTACATGTAACTGTCTCCCTGATGTTATGCTCGTCAAAACAGGTGTTCTTTGAACTGTGGTTATATTTTAAAGTGCCTGAATACATAAAGGCACTCGCATCAAAACTCACACTACTCGACGGACATCTTTTTTGGTCTTCGTTGCTTACATCTTTAGGATCACAGTCAGTATTTGGAACAAGAGGTTTGTCACTTTCCTGCACGTTCTCAGGATTAGCCGATTTATCCTCTTTAGCTTTTACGCCTTTTTTATCCAAGTCTGAAGCTGTTTCAGAGCAGGACTGTTTTTCAGTCATGATGCCACATTTCACACAAACAACAAGTTTCTGAATGCGCTGCTCTATGTACATATTGGTCATCTGATGCGTGCGCTTATAGTGCCTCACTATACTGCTCTCCAGTTTGACAACAGACAAACATCCCTGAACCATGCAAGGGTACTGGGTCTGGTTAGACTTCTCTTTGCACATTTGTAGGGCTTCCTCTTTTGTTTTGAAATTCATCAAATGCTTTTCTCTACTTCTGCTGATTCTTTTAGATTTTTCTTTTGACTGCTTCCCATTCTGCTTGCTTATGTCAAAACCGTCTTTCAAGTAATGTTGTTCGTTTTTATCTTTATCGTCTTCCTCTTCTCTCTGATTTCCGAAGAGACTATCGTAATATTCGCTATGTCGGAAATACACGTGTTGAGAGTAGTGACTGTAATTTGTGAAAATTCGATCACAGCCATTAAGGTCACAATGGATTTCAAAATCTTTGTTTAATTTCTCTTCATTGGCATGTTCTTCGATTAGATGCTGTTTAAGCTTATTAAAGGTATAAAATACAGCAGGGCAATGGGGTTGGTTACAAGCAAATCTTGCCGATTCAGCTTCAGAAAGCAGTTTTTGATCCTCTATGTGTTCGTTGTGGAAGTCACTACTATGCTTAGCAAGAGCTTTAGAACATAAAAAACGCTTACCACACTCTTTGTATTTGCATGCAAATATTTTTTTACATTTGACAAGTTCCCTTTTTGTTCTTGCTTTGTCTTTTTCCAAGCAGAGCTGTTCCTTGTTATACTGGTGAACAGTTCTATAATGGCGAATCAAACCTTTCTGGTTGGTAAATGCCGAGTTGCAACTTTTATGGATACAATGAAATGGTTTGTGGTACTTATGCAATATATAACACAGGTTTCCTTTAGCAACTGTTCTTTTGCTTCCTCTTCCCTGTCTTGCTTCCAGTTCTTCCCTATGGCTGTCCATGGAAGCTATGTTAGACGTTTTTCGTGTTACGTTGTCTGCCTCTTCACTGGACTCCAAATCCGTCTCGGAACTACAGTCTCCCTTTTTCAGATGACACAGCTGTTCAGAGTGGTCTGAACGTTCAACGAACTCAACGTTGGTTGCACAGACAGATGTTGGAACAGTGCTATTTTTAGGCACATTGTCTGTACATAAACCCGCATGATCAAATTTTTCATTAGAACATACCTTGTGAGCTGCCCTCTCACAGCCAATTTGATGTTTGTTTCTATAGTGAATTCTCAGGTGTGTTTTTCTTGTGAACGATCTTTGGCAAATATGACACTTAAATGGCGAGTACCGATGCTGGAACATATTTAACTGAAGAACCATTTCCTTTGAATAGTTATGCTTTCTAACATAATGCATTAAGAGAGCTTCTCTGGTCACGAACTCACACGTACATCCTTGACATTCACAGAAAAATGGTTTAGCTGCCAGCTGAGTAAGGTACTGGCTGGGTAAGTTGTCCTGTTGCTCTTGGAGCTGGAATTTTGAGGTAGTTTCATCTACTGACTCAGGGCACTTGGCATCCCTAGATGAATAGGACTGTAAAGAGCCCAAAAAAGGCTTGTGTCTTGAGGAATTCTGAATGTTAGAATTTTTTAAGCTTAGGTGTTTCAAGCCTAACATTAGTTCCAACATGTTATCTTCAATATTTGATTCCTTCGGACTGTCATAAAAAGATGTTTCTGGGGAAGAAGGACAAGTTTCTTCCTTCAGGCCATTGCTTCCTTTAGCATCTACAGTACAATACAAGCTTTCGGGAGAGTCAGCATTTGTATCTGAATTATGACCTAACTCGGTACTAATGTCTGTAGGGGATTTACTGTCCTGAGCATCACTCAAGAGATCAAGAAAGTCTTTAGTTTTCATCTCCATATTTTTTTTACCTTTAAAGTTATAGGGATGGGCCCTGCGGAGGTGTTTTTGCATACTTCTGGAATTTTTGTGTATGGAACAGCAGCCTTCAAAACCACAGGGAAGGTTTTTTTCATCAAGGCAAACCGACACATTGGAACACTGTTGTTTCACATCTGCTGGGTGGAAGACTCCTTCCTGAGACACGAGGAAACCCGGAACCGACTGATTGTGAGCCATTGTTTCAATCAGCAGAGGGGACACCTGGCCTTGGTTTGTGGCAGCATCTGCACTGTGGTCCCCACAATGAAGACTGCAATTACTTTCACTGTCTAGATCTTCACTGTCAGAGAGAGCTTCTTCCTTTATCTGTGGAATTTCTTGAGAGCCTGAGGGATCCAAGTTATCATTCAGACTGGAATTTTCAGATTGTTCAAGCAGCTGAGACTCCGTAAGATAACTGGATTTGTCCTTTGAAACCGACTGTTCAAGTTTTAGTGTTTGCTTCACTTCGCCATTTGACACTTCAATATTATGCACTGCAAGGTGATTCTGAAACTCAGTTTTCGAATAGTAAAACTTTTTGCAACCAAAGAAGCTGCAGGTGTACGATGCATCTCTGAAGTGCTGTGCCTCGTGATGGTAAAGTTGCCCTAAGTCACTGAAAACAATATTACAGCCATTTAGCTCACACTTGTAACGAAGATCATCATGTGTTTGTTTGTGATTGAGAAGCTCGTTAACTGACCCAAACCTAGCATAACAATCCATCGACACACACATGTATGGCTGAGGTCCACAGTGCACACGTTCATGCTCCCGCAAATGGAAGGATGTCATGAAGTGTCGGCGACAGAAAGCACACTTCTCTCTCCTGTTTTTCATATCCAAGTAGTGTTTTGCATTCTCGTCATTGTTTTGATGTTCAGCTTTCAGGTGCACACTTAAGTATTTAAACTGTTTGAATACTCTAGAACAATCTGTTCCAGGACATGGATAGATGTCCCTGTCTTGTAGCTGGCAATTTTCCAGTTGGCTAAATGTGACATATTCTTGTGTGTCATCTTCAAAGTTTTCGGGCAGCTGTGGCTGTTGTGACTTTTCCTGAAATGCTGGAGGTGGGCTGCTGGGTGCTGTTGTCTTTTGTGGTGATCTCTCTTTTTTCAGGATTATTTTCTTTTTAGGCCTGTGTGTTCTGCTAGGTGGCATTTTAACATGTTCCATTACGTGTGGTACAAAAAATTCCTTTCTCTTGAACTTTTTTGTACACACAGGACACGTGTATACACCATCTTCCATATGCATCTTAGAATGATGCAGTATTCTAGCCTCTATACACTCCCTCTTGCAGAGTACACAAAAAAATTTGTATTGAAGCCATCTCTGGTATCTTTCTGAAGAACCAATTGGCTTTTTTACTCTTGCTTTTTCTTTTGGGTGGTTTATTGTGTCTTTTCCATCATAGTATTTATGTTCTTTTGTCTCATCATAGTCACTAAAGAAAGTTTCTAACATGTCGGTTTCATTGATTGACATATTACAACTTGCATCATCCTCAGAATCAGAAGCTACTTTCCCTAACAGTTTAAGGCAATGTCGCTTTAAAGTCTTCCAGTCCCAAAATTCAGGATCAAATGGCCAATAGGCTTTTAAAGCTAACAGCAGCTCACAACGGAGAGAATTTGGAACCAGCGCATTTTCTTCATCAAATTTTTGATCTGGTTGCATATAGAGCTCTTCCAACACATTAAATCCACTCAAAGTTGGCTCAAGTAAAAATTCTGTGAGCTGACAAGCTCTTCTAACTTCAAGGTCTTCTGGTAAAAGGCATGCAATTGTTTTACATACTGATGTCTTCATTTCATCGCTGCCGTTTGATCTGATCTGCAGGGCTCTCACACATAACAACACAGACACGGCAAGTCCTGCTTCTTCTGCCTATTTAAAAGGAGAACAAACAACAAACAAACACCAAACAGCCACAACTGTTAATTTTCTTTGACAAGTACATTCTCTCCAGAACTGTTCTATTAAAAAAAAAATGCGCAATGAGAGCATCCAATAGACTACAACCCATTCAGAACGTATTCGGGCTTCTGAGTGTTAAGCGCCCGAGTCACTGAGCGTATTCTAAAATGCTGTGGTTTCTGTTACATGGGGGACCTCTTCTACTTTTCAAGCGGAGGGAGCCACTTCACATTCAGTGCACTCTGGGGAGGAGTTACATGAACTAGTACAGGCATTAGATGCTGCAAAACATCTTTGTAACTCCTCTCTCTCTCTTCATTGAGTGACTCTAATCATACTAAGTCAGATGTCTTAAAAGAGAAAGGTGTACATCTTCCATATACGTTCCTCCCGCCACAGTCACAGAGGATATTAATTCAGGACACGTGGTACTGTGTGATAAGGAAGTTAATCTAAATTCACACCCTGAAACAAAATAACCTTCAGCAGCACAAGCAATACAGGAGCAGAAACGATTCTCCATGAAGACAAATGGCATTTCACCTCCAAGTATTTTCTGAGAAGTCTATGCGACTTTGAGGTGCTGCTCAGTAGCATCAACAGCATACCTACAAATACTGTTCACATGCTCGTTTTAAAAAAAATACCACGTTCTAAATTCTACGTGGACAAAACTGAAAGTTACCTTCTTCCGAAAGGATACTTTTCAGTATAAAGAATGTGAATGCACAAAGTAACTATTTAGTCATTATTAGTACAGGTAAGGAACAGCTAAGATGTTTGTGAATAGCGTAGAGATGACGTTGTTAACACAACTACATCCACACCAGCTCAGAGGGTAAAGATCCAAAAGCGCTAAGACCAAGTTGAAAGCATAGCAAGCTCCTATGCTCCCTGCGCACTGCCTATGGGGAGTCATGCATTACTTCTTTAATTCAATAATTTGCTAAACAGCCACTCCCCCCTCCCCCCCTATTTCCCCAGGAGAAGAAGTTTTAATGTGCTTTAGCAGGAAACGTAAAGAACTGGCATATAGTTAACAACGTATTGTGCTTTATATATTAAGTGCACATTCATGCATGTTTATAGGCCAATTTTAGAGAAACTAAGAGCAAACGTTTCTCTGCGCAATCACTACTGGAATTCATCTTTGTCAAATTAGAGCTCTGGACTCTCTATGATCTGTCAAACAGACAATCGCGTAAGTTTACGAAGAACATGCTGTATCTGCCTCCTGGGTACACGAATCTGTTAAAAGTCTTTCCATTACTGCTCAAACAGAGATTATGACTTTACAAAAATTGCTGTTAAGCATCTCTGGAACCTTTCTGCAACTTTTTAAATACAGGCGTCAGAATAGAAAGTAAAAGTCCAGATGTAATTGTATCACACGTTCTGAGGAAAAAGTATTTTCTCAGAATACAAAAATATGAGGCGTTTTAGCCAAGTCTCCATCTCTTAGAGATGCTGCAGAAGATTGTTGCTGTGCCTCACATCTGAGCAGGTATGAGATCAAAACACAGCTCTGCTTCGTTTGCAAAATACCGTCATATCGTATTGTCAGAGTAACAAATGAACCATTCTACACTGACTGAAGGTCACTTCAATGTGTCAAGCTGACACAAGACTACAGTGGCAGGCATTTCTCAGACATTTTTATTATGTAGATTATTAGCACTTAATCAGACAGTACGAGTAATGAAATAAGCTACATTTCATATCAGTTTAGTAGAATTATTAAGACAACAATAACTGCACGTAAACAGTTCTGGCTATGTCCAAAGACTCCGGAATGCAGCTTACTTACTTCAGATTGTATGACTCTTATCAAGAAAAATAAATGCTGTAGTGTCTTGGCGATGATGCCAAACTGACGACATCTCTCTAAAAAGGAATCTAAAGAAGGATCTATTCTTCTCTGCAATTTGCTCCAGAAAAGCGTCAGTTCCCTGCAAAGAGTTGAAAGCAGAACATAAGAACATTTCAGACATACAAAATTTGTCCAGAGTCTACAGGCTTCAGTTCAGAGCTGATGCCCCAGCAATTTAAGTGTTATTAAAAAATAGCACACACTTCGGTCTGGTCTCCGTCTCTGGGAGATGCTGAAGAGAACTGTTATTGTGCCTCACTCCTAAACAAGCACCGCATCAAAACACAGCGTATCTCCCGTTATTTAATGAGGAAAGACACTGGCAATGGGATTCATTTCGCTTAATGCGGGCATCTATAGCTGCACAGATTTCCTTCCTAGACAAGAAAGAAAACCCCCAACGCTCGCAGAAGCTTCACTTTTCACACAGAAATTTAAAGTTGGTAAGAAGAATCATGATGTAAAGTAGCCACTTCTCGCCCACTGGGGAAGCAGCTTAGATGTTGACACCTGCGTTCAAATCAAACAACGGCCACTCAGTGCTTTGATACCTCGAATAGAACACGCTTTGTAAAGTGTTACATGCAGTATATGCAAGCCGAGGGTTTCGTCTACTGTCTTGGAGCAGTTATGTGCTTTACTGCTCATGAATTTGAGCACAGAACTGTTCTCTTAAGCAGTTTATTATAACCAAGGTAACACAACCACTGAATGATGCAAATCTGTCACTTTGTGTTGCTCCGCTATCACAATGAGCGCCACAGAAATGGAAAAGCTGCGGAGCAATAGGAGCTGTACCTTTTATATCACTTGAAAAAAGTTTTTCTTCTGTTCCTGTAGCAGACCAAACTTCACCTTTCCTAACTTAACCAGTCTGCACATCAAATTATACACATAGGTTTCTAGAGGCAAGGTCAGTCGTAGCCACTAGAGCCAAAAATCAAGAAAACACACCTAGGCAAACTTTACAGTGGATATTGGCAAGGTTTTTCCTTTGAGTTATTGACATCCTAGAATCACAGAATGGCTTGGGTTGAAAGGGACCTTAAAGGCCACCCAGTGCCACCCCCTGCCCTGGGCAGGGACACCTCCCACCAGCCCAGGTTGCTCCAAGCCCCGTCCAACCTGGCCTTGAACCCCTCCAGGGATGGGGCAGCCACAGCTTCTCTGGGCACCCTGGGCCAGGGGCTCACCCCCCTCACAGCCACGAATTTCTGCCTCAGATCTCATCTAAATCCCCCCTCTTTCAGTTTAAAACCGTTCCCCCTCGTCCCATGGCTCCCCTCCCTGATCCAGAGTCCCTCCCCAGCTTTCCTGGAGCCCCTTGAGGGACTGGAAGGGGCTCTGAGGTCTCCCCGGAGCCTTCTCTTCTCCAGGCTGAACCGCCCCAGCTCTCTCAGCCTGTCCTCCCAGCAGAGGGGCTCCAGCCCTCCCAGCACCCTGCTCTTGAACCCTAAGCCCAGTGAAAGGGAACGAGGCCTTGTTATGGATATGACCCTGGACACATCTATTGCACATAAATGGACAGCATTTACTGGTAACAGTTTTGGAGTTTTTTTTTTTGTTTGTTTGCAGTTTTTTGTTTGTTTAAAGGCCTAGAAGTGCAATTAACAGCCTTTCAGAGTGAGAAAGAGACAAGTGAAAAGCTAGAGAGCCCTACAAGAAACTAATATACAAGCAGTGTAATTCAAGGTGTTTTAAGTTTAAATCCTAAAACAAAACTAGAAAGGAAAAAAGGCAGAAACCCACAATATCAGCAACGTTTTCTACTGCCCTTTAGCCCTAGGAAGCTGACAAAATATAAAATTTAACTGAACATCAGGATGACTCCCATGAAGAATTGCATGAAGGGAAGCTTAAACAAGGAAGGCACAGAATATATATANAGTTTATCAGTCATTTCGTATGTCTCTTGAGTATATTTACATAGTTGGCAGCTGGAATAATAGTGAGAGAAGGGCTTCACTCTGGATAATCCCTTATTCCTAAGAGGTTTTGGCAGAGCAAAGAGTTTTCAGTGTTTGCCCTGTTCTCTTTCTCATCCCACCCCTTCTTCCTGCAAAGCTGAAATACGTTGTTGGAGGGGGTCCTCAAGGATGGTGATGTACAAGTGTTCCTCAGATAATCTTCACACACGTGGAAAGGCAAGAAAGGAAAACTCTCAGTATTTGGGCCATTTTCCATTTTAAAATTGATGCGAAGGAGTGCAGAGAACAGAAAAAACTCCAGACAGATATCCAGTAATACTTAGAAGTAGAAAAAAAAAAAAATATGTTACTAGCACATCAAATCACAGAGAAGTTTTTAGAAGTTGTGCTTAGTGTACGCCACTTGTGTTAATGTTAAGGACTGCATTATCTTATGTAGTGATGAATTGCCTGACTCCACGGAGACTACGGCAATCAGCTAGCTTAGAGCTACCACCCAGAGCGGCACCACTTCTTAGATAAAGTTCCAATCACGACAGATACCTCCAGTCTTAAATGTAGCATTACACATTATCCTACGATTATCAGCAACAATCATTGCAAAATATTCCAGTTTTGGTGAGGAATAACATATAGAGACCTAAGTCTGCTTTCTTCTTCGGATGTGAAATGAAGCTTCACACCAACAGCACTAATTCACATTCCATATATACCGTTTACTAATCTTCTCTTGGAGGTACACGCTTGAGGCTACAGGATGAGCTGAGCTAAGCTAACGAAATAGCTTAGCGTCTCCAAATATGCACGAATACTACGAGGAAGTTTGTGCTGGGTTGGAGAGTTAGCACTGTGCCATCAGGCAGGTACTAGAGAAGTGAAGATGGGAGGGAAGGGAGCCAGATTTCTCCCTAGACTGAGAGTGATGTTACAGCTGAACAGATTTAACGTCTTACAACTTCCCAAAGCACCAGTGTTGCACTTCTTCACTGGTACTTGTCTGACCATACGGTAAACTAATCAAGCATTCACCTGTAGAAAGCTGTAAACAGTTTTGGCCGGGTCAGACGGGCCCAGAGCCAGAACAACAGATGAGGCAGGCTTGTGCAGCTAGCACCACAATACGGCAAGAATCTATCTCCCGCTTTTTGGCAGCAGCAAATTGTTAGGACTGGTGCAAGTACGAGTATGGCACCAAAGCTCCATCTTCATCCACTGTGGAGGACACTCATCCACACAGAGTCTCAAAAGCATCCTCACTTTCACCTGCTATTCACAGCTGTCAACGGGTCTTTTCCCTTGACTAAACCAGCATACGTTCCATCTGGATGACTTACGCTGGTTCAGTCTTACACTGCATCAAGCAAGATATGGAGCAGAATTAATGGAATGGTGGCTGGCAGCAAGCAGGACTGCGCTGGGCAACACTGCCTGCCTACAGCGTCTGCTAAAGGCCAGCCAGGGGCTAGCAGAACACGTTTTAACGTACTGCTATGCTAAAACTCAAGGACATGATCCAGGAAGCCATTTTATTTAAGGATCCTACAGATGAGTGAAACATTTCCAAGTACATACGCTAGGGCTTGTCTGTTGAAAGGGAAGCTGACCTGCAAGTGACACCGTACCAGAGGGTTTCTGCTCTTCTTACTCTCTTCTCAAAGATCCTTAGTCTATGTTCTCATCAACACTTAAGTTCTGGTCTATCAAATTACAAAATGCACCAGAAGTACACTATGAAAACCGATTCAAGCTTCAAGCATTTATTGACTTGAAACACCATTATGCAGGCTTATGATTAAATACACACAACAAAAAGTTACATTATTAACAATCAAAATCGAAAAGGTGTTAATGACATTGCTAGAAAAATTGTAAGGAGAGTCCAAACCATCAGTAGATCAAGCACCACGGAGTAAAATAACCCTTCAAATAGAATGCTGTCTTGTTGAACCAGGCAAGACTTCCTTTGAAGTGAATTAAGTAGTTGCTGCCCCTTAAAACCAGCAGCTGGTCACAGAAAGCAGTAGGTCTCGATTTACGTATTCAATTTAACTAAGTATTTTAGGTATATATTTATGCTGTACTCAAGCCTATACGCGGCTAGCAAGCAACCTCTAGTATGTGATTCCTCCACATTAGTTTTAGCTGTAGGATTAGGCTACACATGCACATTGCGGTAAGTCCATCTTAACGTTTCCTGTCCTTCCAGCTGGCTTCGACATTTATCACTCCCTTGACTGAGCTCCATTTACTAATGCAGAGAAATAAACATAACTGTATCTCCTTCCAGGGTACCGATTCAAACCGTCTCTGCAATGATTTCATAGATCACCACAGTTCGTATGGAGCAGAGGCCTTCTCACTTTTGTGAGCCATAATATCCACTACATCTGTAATGTGTAATCTCACACCTTATCAGTAAAGTTGGCTGATCTGACAAAAGTAATCCTCCAAATTTTAAGTTTTATGTCACATCAGCCACTTGAATTCAGCTACCCTGTGGCTAAATCATCACTAGATCTGCATCTGCCACAGGTCAACAAAAAAGGCCCCTCCATCAAACAGCAGTTCACCATTAGACCAGCAAGGCATTCTTATTTTCAAGCAACAGTACTTTTTAAACAGACTTAGAGGCACAGCCTCAAAGTGAGAAATTAACCTGATGGTCAAGAATTATTACACCAGTTTCACAAGACAGGAGTTCATCAGGCAGTGAACAACTTCAGTCTGTGCCCCAGCACCCTGGAAGTTTTGCCCTTCAGTGGGCACAGACGGCATCGGTTACGTGCGATTCTTTTGTACAAGGTGTACTGTGCTATGTTCAGTACAGAATTTGCATTTATACACCTATACAATTTCAGTGTTAGAAGACTCCATTCTCCTGTCTCGTCCCTGGGAAAAGGCAGCTGGAACTTGAAGATTTTGTCCAGACAGCAGCAGAGTGGGCAACCGTGGCATGCACGGACACAGGCAGCACGGTCTGAACCAGCACCTTTCTTCTGAACAACCACCGACAACAGCACAGACATGACGTGACCGGCACAAGTGACACAAACCTGCTATCACAAGTCTGCAGGAACACGCTAGACCGAGCTAACCTTTGTATCTTCAAGCCTTCGCTGCTTGTCACCTAGGCTAGCCAATTCTAAAGCTTATGTGGAAGTACTTACTCAGGTTGGAGCTGCACCATGTTTGGTGTAGACTTAGGCAGACCCCATCATGGGCCAGACTGGCATGGGAGAGGAGAAATCTGCAGCTCGAATTCATCTCTCCTGACTCATTAGTCAGGAGAACATGAAGGTTAGACAGGGTTACAGGACCTGCAAGTTCCATTCAAATCCTAACTAGTTTCAGTTCAGACATGGTATGATTCTATGGTACTGCAAGCAAAAAAACCCTACCTACAGCTGTCACTAAAAAGAGATGTTATTCTGTAACAGTAAATGCTACCTCACTGAACCCTGTTCCCCAGTGCCAATAAAAGTCTCAGCTATGCATGAAGTCCAGCTCTCTTCACCTGCACCCTAGGGATCCAGCTTGTAGGTAGATCTGCTTAACAGCGAATCATTTAAGTCTCTTGATGATGTGCCCTTGTTGCCAAAAAGGCCAATGGAATCCTGGGCTGCATAGGGAAGAGTGTGGCCAGCAGGTCGAAGGAGGTCATTCTCCCCCTCTACTCTGCACTGGTGAGGCCACAACTGGAATACTGTGTCCAGTTCTGGGCTCCCCAGTTCAAGAGGGACAGGGAACTGCTGGAGCGAGTCCAGCGAAGGGCAACTAAGATGATTAAGGGACTGGAGCATCTCCCTTATGAGGAAAGGCTGAAGGAGCTGGGACTCTTTAGCCTGGAGAAGAGAAGGTTGAGGGGAGACCTGATCAATGTTCACAAGTATCTAAAGGGTGGGCTGAAGGAGGATGGAGCCAGGCTCTTNGAGATCACGGGATGGACTTCAGGCTCACATCTCTTTGGACACGGCTCTGATCTTATCTCTAATGGCACATTTCAGTAGTGATAACCAGTCAGCCTCTAGAACTTCCAAGCATGGTGGACTCTCCCCTCTCGAGTCTTCTACAAGTTCATTTCTCTCTACAAGGTATGCTTTTGGTCAAAAAGACATTTCTGGCCTGAAACAGAAGCAATATCTAAATACTTCCGGCCTTTTTGTGCAGATGATTGGACCAGGCTAAACTATCAATCATTCTGCTGACACTTAAGTGCTGTGAAAGCTTTTCTTAACAGCTTTAAAATGTGAATAAATGAACAATGCCACAATTAACCAAACCCGAATTCCCAAGATACACTCAGATGTCTGGTAATGTAAAGCTTTATCCAGATCAGTGTTTAAACAGGAGAAAACTACACCTTTAGCCATGCCTCAAAGGCTAAAACTACAAACACATTTTATAAGGGGCAGGAAACAGCTTCCCTGCTTTGGTACTACCAGTTTGACACTGCTGAAACAGAGAGGCAAGAAGTTTTGTACCTCCAGCCAGTTAAGAGGGCAGAGAAGTTTTATAGTCACAATTTGGCCAAGATAGAGTACTACAATTCCCAGAGTTACAGAAATTGCAAAACTATAAAAAGGCTATCTGGGGTTGGGGGTCGGTTAAAGGCTGCTGCCTCTGTACATTGCTGCTACTTACATCTCTGTGGAAGAAGTGAAAAAAGGCATCAAACTCTCACGGGTCTAAGTATTCAAGAGGGAAGAACTCGATTACAACATACTTTGTGGAATCACAAAGCTTAGGGGTTCAATATCAACCCAGACAGCACTGATCAGCGCTACTTACAGAGCTATGACATGGTTGAAGCACTACTGCGAATGATAACAACGAGCGCTGTTGTGTTTTTAAATGAATTTAAAAATGGCTTTTGTCTAACTGCTTTATTACTGCAGCAAGATGAATCCTTATTTATTTTGTCACGAGTTATCTAGAAAGTACTTACAGCCTGATGTACGTCTCAAGTTAAAGATATATCCACTTTCTCTACACGCTTTTGTACTACGTTACCTCATTTCTCCTGCGTTGAAGCCAGTAAGGAACAGTTAGGAGTAGCAGTAATCTTATTACTTACCAAGAGCAATACACATTTGCTGTCTGAAGCTGATGAGTAAGGTACGTTGTACAAAGAATAAACGCAGTGTTTTCTTGTCCCTCAGATTCCAGATTACATATCATGTCCAGTACTTCTTTGCAATCCACCTTTGCAATCTTAAAGAAAATTAAAAGAAAAGGCACTTTATTCTCAGCATGTTCACAAAAGAAAGGCGTGTTTGCTGCATCAAATGACATGGCCACACAAGAGCAAAACCCTATGTCTCATTTTAATACCCAGAGATCATACCACACCTTTCAGCTACAGAACAGAAGGAGTTCACGGATGTTAGTTCTGACCCCTTCTCAGTATTAGTTTTCTTTGGGACCGTCTTCCATTTTGGGCAGCTTTGCAAAATACTTACATACAGGCAACAGTCTATCTAAAACTGCCCGTTCCTTCTCTGCGCTTGCAGGCATCCTCGGTCCAAAAAGGTCAAGAGATGTGAAAGAGCCAGCCTCTTGTCCTCTTTGGCCGTAAGTGCTGATTCTGAACAACCACACTCCAAAGCATCATGTTAAAAATAGAAGTCTGTAGAGGAGAAATAAATCCCATGGAAGTTCTGGAAAGCCTACTTAAATGCAGTACCTATCTGTGTATCAAAACAGAGCATCACCTTGGTTATAAGCCAAGTGTTTTAGACCACCAACAGTAATTATGTAGTGCTGTTACTATTAAGACAACACAATTTCTAACACATTTTTTCCACCAGATCTATTCCTCTTCACAGAACAGGCTGTACTCAAGCAACATCTACTTTAATCAGCCGTTGCTACTATAAACAATTCAAAGCTCTTGCTAATAATGAACAATAATGACATAGAAAGAACAAAGTGAAGATAAAATACATCAAAATAATTTTCACAGACGTGTCATTCAGCAGGAAGAGCAGAAGCAGGTCTATTAGCCCAGTTTTTCATACAGGCTTGACACTGGAGCTCATTGATTGAACAATGCCAACGTTTTCCAGGGTCCACTGAATTTGGGTGTTCAACTTGAGACCCATGACTGACCTTTTGCAGCAGACATTTCTAGAGTAATTCACAAGCTGCAAGCGCTTGCAGATGTGTCATGCTCGCATTTAAGAAACAGTAAAACGTAGCAAATTCTTTTGGTCAGGTGTTTTGTCACTAATTCACCTCTGGCAAGAGAGAAACCTCTAAAACTGATTTAAATGGCAATGCTTTGCTAACTAAGGGGACAGACATCATTGCTCCTTGCATGTCAGAGAATAATAAGCACTTAACAATATCTGTAAATCAAGTGCCCCTTCCATCAGGCTGGGGAAGACGGAAAAGCAAGCCCATACCAATGGCCGCATGAAAGAATTCTGAAGGTGTTCATCACTGCACAGGAGAGAAGGTGGCTGTTCTGGCTTACAGGGAACAAAGGATGCTGCTGCATACCATCTCCCTGCAACATCCTGTGCTAGCAGTACCTTGCTTACGTTCTCAGCTACCTTCAGTACATGCAGGCACGCAGCCTTTCTGGGAAACCTGGCTGAACACGTGTTTGACAGCTGGGCAACTCCAGTCTTCTCACAACACTCTACCACCTCTCCTCCACTCAGTTGTTCCTATTCTTTATAGATTACAATTTCCATCAGCACATTTTTCTAAAGCAGATTAGGAAAACAAAGCTAAGTGACCCAAACGTGTCTGTGGCACTTGGAGCAGCCTGCAGTCACACAGCACATTGGATTCGCTCTCCTCGCAGAAATTTGATTCTTTTTGGCCAAATTCACTCATACTCGGGACAATAAGTACTGAGTAAGCAATAAGGCGATTTGTTTTCAAGTCCTGTTTATTTCAAACTCTGGCAATAATCCATCCTATTTCAGACCTTGTTTTATTCTTTGTTGGGGGTGGGGGGGTGGGGGTGGTTTAGATAACATCTAAGGCAAAAAGTCCAAATGCACAGCTTGAAATCATCCAGCAATATCCAGTCAGTCACTTAAGTGACAACCCAGACACGTACCAAATGAAAGTGTCATTACTAAACCTGGAGTACTGACCGGCACTCCTGTTGGTCTGTTAGAAACCCAACAAGACCAACAGCTGAATGAAAGTTCAGAGACTACAGAATGAACAGTACTAAGATACTTTAAATTAGAATTGTTGAAAAATGCTGACATGCTCCCCGTGTTCCGTTAGCAAGACGGATGGCAGTTTACTCAAAGTTACTCCATGGAACATACAATCACGTAAGATTTATTTTGCCTTTGTCTTCCATGCCATTTTAGTTTGAAGAAATCACATTACGAAGATACTTCATTTCTTACGTCATTGTAAAAATCTCCTAGCGCTAACCTAACCCCTCTACTAGTTTTTTTTAGTAGGACATCATGTTAATACTCCTTAAACAAGGGGCAGGCAATCTGCTTACCTAGGGAGACTCACTCTCCTTTCAGCAGCTCGAGATGGACCGAGAACCAGCCAAAAGCAGCTTAGTTTCAGCTCAGAGAGTGTCAACTCCCCCGAGCTGAGTTGGGACATCACACTCGAGTCTGTAAACACAGTCTACTCTTTTGCAGCATATTACTTTACTTACACTAAATAGTGCTGCTGCAGCTGCAAGAATTTGGGAGCTGCTGTCTCAAGATTTAATAAAAGAACATGTTTTATGCCAAAAGTATTTCATTAGGCATAGAATGCTTTGGGTGGGAAAGGACCTTAAAGCCCACCCAGTGCCACCCCCTGCCCTGGGCAGGGACACCTCCCACCAGCCCAGGTGGCTCCAAGCCCCGTCCAACCTGGCCTTGAACCCCTCCAGGGATGGGGCAGCCACAGCTTCTCTGGGCAACCTGGGCCAGGGGCTCACCCCCCTCACAGCCAAGAATTTCTTCCTAATATCCAATCTAAATCTCCCCTCTTCCAGTTTGAAGCCATTACCCCTTGTAATATCACTACGTGGCCTTGTAAAAAGTCCCTTTCCAGCTTTCTTGTAGGCCCCCTTAAGATACTGGAAAGCTGCTATAAGATCTTCCCGTAGCCTTCTCTTCTCCAGACTGAACTCTCTGAGTGTGGACATCCAGCCCATTCCTCATCCACCAAGTGGTCCATCCATCAAATATGTGTCTCTCCGATCCACAGACCAGGATGTCATGCGGGACAGTGTCAAACTATTTGCATAAGTCCACGTAGATGACGTCTGTTGTTCTCCCCTTATCCACCCACACTGTAACCCTGTCACAGAAGGCGACCAAAGTTGTCAGGCACCATTTCACATGGCCCTTATGGAAACCATGTTGGCTGTCACCAACCATCTCCTTATTTTCCATGTGCCTCAGCAGAGTTTCCAGGAGGATCTACTCCACGATCTTGCCAGACAGAGATGAGACTGACTGGCCTGTAGCTCCTCAGGTCTTTCTTTTTGAAAATGGGGGTTACATTTCTGCTTTCTCATCAGTGGGAACTTCACCAGACTGCCACGACTTTTCAAATGCAACGGAAAGCGGCTTAGCAACTTCATCCACCAGTTCCCTCAGGACCCGTGGATGGATTTCATCAGGTCCCACGGACCTGTGTACCTTCAGGTTCCTTAGATGGTCTCAAACCTGATCTTTACCTACACTGGGTGGTTCTTCATTCTTAGAGTCCCTGCCTTTGCCTTCTGTGACTCAGCCAGTGTGGTTAGAGCCCTTGTCGGTGAAGACTGAGACAAGAAAAGTCATTAAGTACTTCAGCCTTCTCCATATCCTGGGTGACCACGTCTCCCATTTCCTTCCAGAGGGGGCCCACATCTTCCCTAGTCTTCCTTTTATCACTGATGTACCTATAGAAGCTTTTCTCGTTGCCCTTGATGTCCCTGGCAAGATTTAATTTTATCAGGGCTTTAGCTTGCTTAACCTGGTCCCTGGCTGGTTGGACAGTTTCTCTGTGTTCCTCCCAAGCTTACTGACCTTGCTTCCGCCCTCCATATATATATCCGAATGTACATATACACACACACGTATATGTATGTTATTGCCTATAGGCAGAAGTAGTTTCCCAGCCTTAACTTTTAGGAGCTCGGCAATTTAATGTCCAAGCCTGACCTACCCATTCCAATCACTTCCCGTTCCTGGAAAGGGATGACTGTACATTGTCTATTCTTCCAAAACAAATTCTTTCTCTCCAAGCCCCCACAAGCTCTCTTCACTAATATCCACCCTTTTTGCAACGCTTACTTTCTTAGCTAAGCCCTCTTCCTCCATCTACCCCAGCCTACTCTGAACTTCAAATTACGCTTAACCTTTGTTTCTTTTATTACAATTAATTCCCTCTACCCCCCGCTGCATTTTTGGTCATTGCCACCTTCTCATTCTCCAACAGCTGCCATTCTTTGAGCTCTTAATCTTTCATCTGTTATCCATCTCTTTTCCCCACTTATCATTAGACCTGGTAACTTTCTACCTAAAGACATGAACATACAATACAATTCGCTCCTTCTGGAAACAAATAAAAGGGTTTTAGAAGTCTCAGACTTTAGCAATTCTGGAAAGACTGTCAACTACACAATATCTATGACCAAGCGTGCGAAAGCATTACATGCAAATCCTCATTTTACCAGTTATTTATGTCAACTTTCTGGCACTGTAACACCACTGACCTTACACTTTTCATAGTTTGGCATCAGGTCCAGTTAAATCAATAAACCACACTGGTTTAAGATACTGCTTTGATGCTAAGTGGCTTCATTTTCCCATAAAAGGTTTAATTAGGTGATTATCATAATTTGATTCAATCCATCACTCTGTGTTCTAGCTTTTATATTTGACAGGCAAGTAAAGATTTTCTGAGTATCTAGGTAAACCAGCTACACTTCACAACTCTTAAATGAAACGAAAACTGAACACAATTCAATGTGATTTCTATGTCATTCATCATTTGTAGCCAATCCAACAGAAGTGTCTGCAGCGAGCTGTTAAATGCATTAATTGCTCCTGCAGTACAACAAACTGAAGGGAATGTGGCTCAAACTGAAGAGACTGTCTGAGGGTACACCTAGCCCAATATTTATTTTTCAAAACAAGTATTTTTAAAGGAACGCTTTTTAAACAGTTTACATATATAACAAGAACACTCGAAACAAGTCTACAACTCACTCAGGAAGTGTAGACATCAGAGTTCTGTTTTTTTNTAAATATGTGAAGCTTCCCTCAGTTTCATAGAGGCTTACTCAAAATGTTCAGGTCTCACATTTAAAACTACACCAAAACCATACAACTCGATCAAGAACATTGAGATTGATAAAATAACAGATGTGTGAGATCAAGAGGCAACAGAGGCAAGAGTTGTATGTTGGGGTTTTTTTGTGCTCTAGCACTGGTATTTGAGTTCGGAAAGACAGCTTTCCAATTATGTTTTGCTTTCAAGGGGAACTAAAGTTACAAGCTTTATTTTAACCTTCGAAACACATCTAACCTTGGATGCAGGCATATAATACAGACTTATTACACCAACAGTTAATACAAGTGTTCTTTCCTACTGCAGTCTGGAGGAGATCATTCCTCGTTTGGAACTCTGCAGCAACAGTTTCATTCTTCATCTTCAGTCCTTACTATCGCAGAAATAAATTCTAAAATGGACATAAATTCTAAAACATACATGAAAAAGGGACTATGGATTACTAACCTCCTTAATGGACTCTTCATTAGGCAGCATAGAACACACACATGTGATGTAGGCTTGGCGAAAAGATGAAACATTTGCAATTTCTGCAGAATCTGCACACAATTTTGACAAGGAAGTAGCTTGTGGGATGCAGTTTGACTTCATCAAATGCTTTATTCGCATCTGCAGAAAGGAAGGCCCTTCTCGTGTAATCAATTTATTAGCTAGGAAAAGAAAAAAGCCTTTGAGAATACACCAATTGACAGCTGACGCTTATACTGAAATTGTCTTATTGCATTCACACTTTATTTTATTACAAACTTATATACATATGGTCAGCTTTCCTAGGAAACTCTAGGTATGATAAAAAGCGACAGCAATAAATGAAGAATTTCCTCCCAAATTCAGATCAGCTGTGTAGGGGGGAGAATGCTGGGCTATAGAAAACAGACACAATGCCGCCCCCACCCCCCAGCCATACGACAGCATCTTCCGAGGCAGTAAGTATGCCACAGCAGTGGCTAAGGGACACTTGTCAGGCCATACAGAATTTTGAACAAGATACCAGTAGTTTAGAAGAGATTCAAAAATCCTCAACTTTTAATTGTAGCCTCCTATTCCAAAGAACCAAAAGTATTTCAAACAAAGCATCACGTACTTTGCAACTACAGATTTTTCCACCCAAGTTGTTAAAACCCCACATAGTGCCAAAATACACAAAATGGAGGGTGAAAACCTTATCTTTGTGGTACTTTAGAAGAATTGTGTTTAATTATGCCCTAGATCAGCCTAGTACAACCAATCATTATGAGACTTGATGAACTAATTCAATAGTAAAAATGTAACTTCAGTTACAAAATACAGTATTTTGTAGATACTTCGGAAAAAACGTTTTTGTAAGTAGCTAGCAAAATTAACTTAATCTGATCAAAACCCTCACAGATTTAGTTCGATTCTCTTCCCAGGTACTTATAGAATCACAGACCACCTTAAGTTGGAAGGGACCCCTAAGGATCATCGAGTCCAACTCCCTGTTCCTTGTAGAACTACCTAACACTAAACCATATTACTAAGAGCATCATCCAGATGCTCCTTGAATTCTGACAGGCTTGGTGCCCCGACCACTTCCCTGGGGAGCCTGTTCCAGGGACCGACCACCCTTCCCAGTGAAGAACCTTTTCCTAATGTCCAATCTGACACAGCTTCATTCCATTTCCTCGTGTCCCGGTGCTGGTCACCAGAGAGAGGAGATGAGCACCTCCGTCCCGCCTCGAGGAAGTTGTAGACTGCAATGAGGGCACCCCTCAGCCTTCTCTTCTCCAAGCTGAACAAAGGAAGCAACCTCAGACTCTCTTGCTAAGTGCTGCCCTTGAGGCCTTTCACTACCTTGGCCACCCTTCTCTGGAAACACTAATAGTTTGATGATGGTCTTCTATTCAGGTGCCGAAAACTGCACAGAGTACTCAAGGTGGGGCCTCCCAGTCTCCTCCCTCAACCAGCTCATGATGCTGTCCTTGATGCACTCCAGGACACAGTTGTCCCTTTGGGTTGCCAGGGCTTACTGCTGCCTCAGTAAGATATTTGCCATCAGCCCAAACCCCCACATCTCTTTCCACGAGGCTGCTCTCCAGCCTCTCGCCCCCCACTTTGTACGTACAGCCAGGATTACCCCGTGCCAGGTGCAGAATTCAGCACTTGTTCTTGTTGAATTTCATACAGTTGGTGATTGCTCAGCTCTCTCGTTTATCCAGACGTCTGTAAAATCTCTCTACTCCTGAGGGAGGCCACAGCTCCCCCTAATGTAATATCATTGGCAAACTTACTTCATGTACTTTTGACTCTGGCACCCAGATCATTTATAAAAACATTAAAGAGCTCTGGCCCTAAAACTGAGCCCTGGGGGACCCCAGCGGTGACTGGCTGCCAGCCTGATGTAATCCCATTTGAGCCTGACGCATCAGCTAACTGCTCGCCCAACGTATTACAGACTTTTCTATCTGTATGCTGGACATTTTGTCCAGAGGGATAATGTGAGAAACAGCATCAAAAGCTTTGCTAAAGTACATGTACTTTGCCTTAGCTGACAAAACAGTAAGCTTCCAGACAGCTATGGTGCTATTTCCAGCTTAACATAAACATCTACAGAAAGGCTTGATACTAGTCTCCAGATTTGCACATACTTCAAAAGACCCTTGAGAATTGAAAAAGAGGAGTCAATACATTCTTATACTGCATGCGATAATACATATCAACCAAGGAACAAACTCTCTGATGATCTGTAGAAGAAATCATGGAAGTGTCTGAGACGTTCTGATAAAACATGTATTAGAACCAGTGTTCTGCAGCAGCTACCTGTAAAGCCTGCAAGAGACTCTGTATTAGTCAAAAACGAAAGTTTGCTTTCGAGTAACAAGTTATTGGAAGTGTTGCTGCATAAAAATGTTTTCACTGTTTTACAATCTTCTTATACTATGTGAGATAGGTAGCTAAGAAACTAAGAGTATAAATTTCTGAAAGGATTGTACATAATACAAGAAAATTATCACGCTTTGTGCACTTAAATTATAGTCCAAACAGGAAAAAAAAAAACCATGTTCTAACAGACAATACACTAGTTGGGCAGAAGGCCTACTGTGTGCACCTAACCAGAAAACTCCAAGTACATACTACAGGCTTGTAGGAGTCTTATTAGTACTCTGCAGAAGTTTGCTTATTGGCCCATTAGAGACCATTTTAAGATCCAAGTCTATGGTACTGGTTTCCATCTTTCACAGGAAAAACCTCTGAGTGGAAAACTCTTGACACAGCTGACATTGACACTTCACATTACAGCAACTTCAACAGAGAAGGGAAAAAAAAAAGCTGTCTGACCAAGAGAGAGTCTGCAGCAAGATCTACAGTTGCTAGGAAACAAGCCCCCTCTCTTTCTTAAAAATTACATCTGTATATGCTCCTGTGCTTGAAAATTTACCAAGGAAAACTAACAATGCTGTGATATCCATCCTGGGTGACGTCAGAGACTGCTACCACAACACGGTGGCCAAGAGATCACTGGTAAGGACGAACTCTAAGAGGGCTTGCTTACCCCACATCAGAACAAAGTAATCTCTCCAGGTGAAGCATGCTATTCATGGACACGCCAATAACGGATTTTAGTGCCCACAAGCATTCCAAGCAGTTCTGTAGTCCCTGTTTCTACAGCCCTGGGCTCACAGAATAATTAAAAATATTTTTCAGGTCCATGAGGAAACTAAAAGAAATAATAGGAAAATAAGATGTTCTATTTACTTGCTCTAAAAATGATTTAGATTCCTCTGGTTTCTTATTACACAGCTAGACACGCGTTTGGCAATTGCTCAAATGAAGTTTTTACTGACATATCAGAGCCAGCCAGGCAAGACATGGGAAGTGTTTTAAGAGTACCTGCAGTCAGCCAGACAAATTAAATATTTTCAGGTTAACAGTCACATTTTTAATCTTTAAGTGTAGATGAGAAACTTGCTAATGAAATACAGGAGGCGGACTCACTGCTGGTATGGACAAGAGGGTCTCAACTTGCTGCCATCTTTGGGAATGGCTGGTAAGCCTGTGCATCTGCCCCCCCCCAGGGTGGAAGGTCTGTGCCCTGGGCCCAGCCCTCCCCACCTGGGCGAGGGTGTGCTGAACTCTGCCAGGGGTGCAAGTGACAGACTGAGCTCCTCCACTCATGCAGATGTAAATGATGAAGGGAGAAGCAAAAATCAGATACCTGACTAGTGATTTATTTCCATTTTAGCACTTGGTTTTACTCTGACGTGTCCATTCTTTTCCATCCGCCTGCCAACAACCACCTCACTTTCCCTGAAAAGGCAACAAAACCTCATTTTGCTGCCTGTTCCTCAAAACAGTTGTTTTCCCCTCAGAGAACCTAATTTTTTATTCAGTCCTACACCTGTTATGTTTCCAAACATGTCCATGAGCATATTTTCTCGTTCCTTCTCTTCCTGGACCTCCTGCTGTTGTCTGTTCCATCCCAATATTCCACCAAGCATCCCAGGACTAAAACAGCCTTGCTACGAAAATCAGTGCAAAGACACCTCGCATCCCTTCCCTCCCGCAAAGCCTTTAGACCAGCAAAGGGTCAGTGCAGTTTCAAACTCTACACATATCTAAAGGGCTCTCTTCTCCCAGGATCAAGAAGTAAGGATAAGAGATTCCCCTCTCACCCAAACCACTTGGTAATATAAGATGAACTTAAGTTATACCACAATATTGTGACTACGGCCTTTATGAACCATGAATAGCACTAAGGCACGAAAAGACTCTGCAGTCACTATGAGAAACGTTCAACAGACGCAGCATCTTGCTGAGCATTTCCACCGAAATACCTTTGGAACAGGACGACAACGTGCTGAAGTGCAGTAAAGTACATCAAGCATGGACGAACGACATCGAGGTCTGTATGTATTACAACAGCAGGGTGAGGGAGAGTTCCCTCAGCTTTCCTACAAACCAACACAGGTCAATGAAGACACACGAAGATGTTGGTATTCACATGCTGCACACAGCAACAAGCTCACCCTAACCCTTTTGGTCTTCCTGAACGATGCTATTTGTTAAGCCAAAAAAAATTATCTTGAAATAAGAGCATTAAAGCTAGCTTTCTCAGGCATAGCGCAACGTTGGAGGTCAAGACTGCTGAACAGCATCTACTACGTTCACTTTGGGATGCTCGTATCATTTAGTCATCTAAAAGGCATAAGCAGCAATGATGTTTTTGCAGCCCTTTCCTCAAGCAAATAGTCATACCCAAAACCACCATGTTGAGTCAGCTGAGAGCACAAAACAGCAACAAGCACCCCAGACACAGGGCAGTTTAATTTAGTAACAGCCATAGAAGCAGCAGACAGAACCTAAGCTGCTATGAAACTCCTGGCTTACTAAATCTGTTCCAGCAAGTTTACAGTTGATATCAGTTTATTTTCAGGGCCAGTGCATTAAAAAAAATTTAAAAAAAAGTATTAAGAACTCTAATCAAGAGAGACAAGAACATGTCCCATTTTCACGATCTTCAATTCAAGCAACAATCTGATGATCGTTAACGTGCACTACCATTTCACAAAACAAGCTCCAACTGAGCACATCGATCTCCTCTCGCGTCTCGCTTACCACAACAGCAAAAACTAGGAATGCTTTCCAGACACACACCGCAAAAAGCATGAAATACAAGCTATTCAAAGAAACTAAGTTTTACATGACTGACACCACATGCATTTACAACAACTCTTCAGAAGACACTCTGTGAAACTGTTGTTGTGCAGAAGAATAAAATGGCAGTTTGAGTAAAATAACTGAAAAACCACTGTGCTAGAGCTATTTCTGCAACCCTCACTCAACATGCCTAACAGCAGAACTGTCATCCCTGCTGTGACCTGCAGAAAGTGCATTTTGATTCCTGCTATTTCTATCAAACTGAGCCCGGCAGTCAGAAGAGAAGTTCACACAGATCAAAGAGGTGACACAAATAAAAGCAGGAAGACAAACCTAGTAACTAATCACTGACTTGTGGGGTCCTATTACAGCTACACACGTTTGCTTGATATATGATTCTGAAGGTAAAAAATTAACCCAGTAATTGAAGGTAACGAAGGTAAAAAGTCAACCCAGTAGGCATCTAGAGAGAATTGCTTAATCCCAGCTCCAGCCATGTCCTACACAAGGCAAAAAGAGTAGCTCCAGCTACCCAGACAGACTTTTTGCAAGCCGAACAATATTACAGCAGCATCTGACTCCCTGAACAAGGGATTCTGAACAAAGAAATGGAAGTGAAACACAGCCAATAAGACTTTACTAATTGTAACACATGGGTCGATACAGCTTCATGGATAGTTTGTTGTTTCAGAAATAACTTCTGTAGTCACTGAATTACACTTGTCTGATGATGTCAGGAAGACAAACCAGTTACGCTGGCAGCACAATTGAGGAGTCAGAAGATTTTCCATGCCATAGTTTGCTGGGGTAGAGAGCAGGATTTCTTTAAGTTTTCGTTTTGCCTTGCACCAGCGTAGGGGATACAAATCTGGCACGTTCATCTTGCCTTCTGAGAAAAGAGTAAACTTTATGTATACCCTCAATCTACTTCTCTAACATTTTAGAGTTGTATGACTCACAGTGACTCATGATATGCATTACCGAATATGTTGAATAATACTGGAATGTTATTGACATTTCAATAATTTCATGTAACTGGCAACAGTTACAGACTGAATCTTATGCCCTACATTGTCTTTCCCAGCCTTACGTTCTCTCCTACAACCCCCTGCAAATCTTCAATACCTGTTGAACATGTTCTTAGTCTCCCAAGAGGCTAACAAGAACAAACCCAACCAAATAAAAAAACCCTCCATCCTCTGTAATGTAAGGGCACAGAATTATTTAACTATTGAAGCATTACTTCATAGCATTTCTAGGTATTGAATATCCCCATTTCCCCTCTCGCTACTTTCCCATTTCCATTACTAATAACACTACTGCTTTGATCCACCACTTTCACAGTATTTACTGCAAACCAGAACAGCAGGAGGAGCAAAGCACTCTCCTGTGCTGCTCTTGCTGTCTTTCTGCATCAACACATACCACATGAGCTCTACTACTACTTACCACTCCCTGCACTGTCAGCTGAAAGCACTCAACCAACATCTAAAACATCTTCCTCCTTGGGTGCTAAGTTGACACATTCAGATAGCTTGGAAAGCTCGTAGAAAGATCTTTTAGATATGTCTAAGCAGCTATGCTGCATGTCAACAGGCTACAAGGATGACACTTTTCGCAAGTTTACCTGCTCTTTGATACCCTGAAAGCAAGCAAGAAACCAAACCAAGGTTTCCACGATTGCCACAAAAGCAAGACACTTGGTAAGAAGCAACAGGTAAGACTCACATACAACAGGTAAGAAGCAACCTGCAAGAGGCAGGTATTCAGCTTCGTAGAACTGCCCTTTATTTAAAATGTCTAACTCGTTACCTTATGATTTACTTGAGAAACGTTCCTTTGAGAGACTGGTCTAACAAGAGATTCCAAAGTCACATTCAGACTGTTTAAGCATGCCTGTGGACTACTACAGGCTGCATGAGAAAGCACTTGTGCAGTTACAAAATTTCTAGAAGAGCTCCAATGAACGTCCTGTTGCCTCTGCTCGCATCACATGAAAGAACGACCAGCGAGGACAACTCTCTGTGGATGTATTCAGATTTACCTAAACAGACAATTATGTACTAAATAACACGAAGGATAGTTTCAAGGTTGCCAAGTGATCTCAGAAATGGGAACCTACACTCAGTCCAATTCAATGTGGTCAAAGATGTGTCAGTCAATCTGCGTCAGCAGAAACTTCAACTCAAAAGCCAAAAGGACTGAACAAACTAGTTCTACCACTGCTGAAGTCAAGAGGTAGTCTGAACCATGTCAAGGTCCTCCTCCAGGAACAAAGAAGTGTAGCAGCATTTACTAATATAGCCATTGATAAAACCAGTCCCGTGTGTAAGAAGCAAATTCATCTGTAATGGAGTCCACACAGGATATGAGGAAATCGCTCCTACTGGAATCCACATCAGTCCTCCAGAAGAACTCTTGGCTTGCCACAGGTAAAGGGTGTTTGCAAAGCTAGCTAACCATTAGCCCTCGCTGGGATACCACTCTCCAAGTAAGGGATTCTTCAATAGCTGAAGGTTTGCAGTAATACGGACCCATTTTGAAATGCAAGTTGTTTTGAGTCGGAATACATTAGAGCAGCAACGGGGCAACTGGATGGCCTAACAATACTATAAATGAAAGACTCCAAGACAGGGCGTTAGTACGGAATGCAATTATTTTCAAGACGTGTTGGAGAGGGGATTAAGTGCTGTTTGGGGTTCAAATGTTTCTGCCATACTATTGAATACCTGAAGTGAAGACTAGCAAAGACTGCAGCCCACCCTTGGCTGCCTTTTTTTTTTTTTTTTACTGCCTTCTAGCACAAGGAAGCAACACATCTTCTCAAATAACCTTAATGTGTTTCTCATTTATTAAGAAGTACTAACTTAACAGAACTCAAACAGAGGCTACCCAAAGCCAGAAAGAAGGATTCTGCAATGGAAGAAAGCTTGCCTTAAAATCCCTTTAATTTTTAAGAAAATATTTTAAGCTTTTTCCCCCCCTCTATATCATTTTTCACTTTAGATTGCCACTGAGGTAAACTGTGGTCTGATGTACTGTTAATGGAACAGTTGAAAGAAATACCTGCAAGTACTTAATGGTACCACTAATAGATATGAAAAAATTTCAGTGAGTAAAAGAAGAGAATTTAAGAGAAGTCATTCAAAAATTATAACGCTAAAATCTCCTTTTCCACACCTCCAAACATTTTCTGATTCAAGATATTATTTCCATAGTCTAAACACAATAAGCTTCCCAGCCCAGAGCTTAATAAAGGAAAAATGCACACTCAGGTCGCTCCTCCACATGCCTCTAATGTGTGGACACACACAATTCCTCCTTGGGAAGCATTCAGAAAAACATTTAAAATCATGAACAAACCACCTCAGGAAGCAAAATTTCCCTATTTTTATGGTGGAAAAAAGAAATAATTTTGTTGAAAAACGGAGTTTCAAAATACTCAAACTAATGGATAGTACAGCCCAAGCAGAGATGCACTAGCAAGGACACAGAATTCAGAGTGCCAGTGAGAGAGTTCCATCATAAATATCGTTTAGGAACATATGACTACTACTGCACAACGCAATTGAAAATACAACTCTGTTCTGACCTCGAATCACTGGTTCTCCTCCAAAACTACACAAAGTAATTTCTTAATAGTCACATATCATCTCTAAAAATCACATTCTTACCTTCCTCAGTTTCTACTGGTTGCTGGGATAGAATTTTAAGAAGAACTGGATTTTTCCATACTCCTTCCCTTGTGATATCCACCAATATTTGGAGGTTGTTATTCCCAAATTCCAGTAAAGCATCATGTGAATCCTACAAAACGTAAAAAAAAAAGAAAAGAGTCATTCAAAGTCTTTGCTAAACAGTAAACCAATGCAATTTTACATTATCTGTCCTAATATTTGACTGCATTCTAATAATTTCACACCATTCTTCTACGTCATTACTGTTTCGACACGTTTGCACTGGGATATTGACAGTATGTCCTTTCACTTCTCTAATCCTATAGCAAAACTTCCCAATTCCAAAGTACTGAAAGTTAACTGAAATGGCTTAACTCAAAAAGCATATTCTGCAGTTGTAACTCTTCTGGAATTTGAACGTTTTGTCATGTACACATATACATATAAATAAAATTACAAAAATTATTGTATAAAAGACAAAGGATGATTTTGTATCAAAGCATTTAGTGCCATTTAAGAAATTTGAATGAGGTTTAAAATGAGTTAACAAAATGCTGAGTGTGAAGTTTTACATTTACTGTTAACACTACTGAGATAAGCCAGTCAATTCACTTCTCAGAATTATTAAAGCCGTCACTCACTAGTCCGAGGAACGTGAGAGCAGGGGGGGAATATCCTTAAGCTATATAAAAAGTAGTGCAGTGGGAGACGTTCAGAAAAGACTCTCATCTACCAAAAGAGGCAGGGGTCACATGAAGGTGGAGGTCTCCTGGTGGTTAGAGATGCAAGAAGTTTCGGGGAACTTAAGAAAGAGAAAGCAGTGCACAATATCCACAACGGAGTGTGCTGTACAACACTCACAGTCCAGACCAAAACTGGAAATGAATAATTTATTGAGATGAAAACATCATTCTAATGGATACAGATACAACATTTCCTTCGAAACTAATCCGTGTCCAGTGCCTGTACTCTAAGAGCCATGGATTTCCAATCCTGACGGTTTTGATGCTCTGAAGGCTGACCCTGCGCAGCAACCAGGTCTACAGAGGAAGCTCACCCACCAAACCCGTATACGTAGCACAACACTCACGAGTGATCTAGGCCCTACCACTTTTAATTCTGGAAATCCAAGGAGTGAAGGAAGGGGGAGAGAAAAAAAAAAAAAAAAAAAAAAAAAAAAAAACACAAACCAAGAGAGAGAGATGTTACACACAAAAAGAAGTTGGAGTCTAACACAGAAGAAAAAAACAAAGATTCTAGCACTTAATGTCCCTAGCAGGAAAACTATCCAAGGTGACTTGCACTGAAAAAATTAAAATATCACCACACAGAATTTCCTAACACTGACACACTGAAACCAACTTACTGCAGGCAATTTGTGGCTACATGTTCAGTAAAAACGCTTCTCACATGAGTCACAAGTTTAAGAATTAGTTTGATATGTGACAATGTCCCCTAGTTCTAATGAGCTGTGCTTTAAGTTAGCAGTACTTTAAACACTATTATTAGCCACAGCTTTCCATAGCCTCTGTTGTATCCTCTCTAAATACCGGAGTCAATTCCATGTTCTGAAGTATCATAGCTAATGCTATGACTGCTGGGATACCAGAGCAACCAAAGAGCCTTGTATCACGGGCTGTCAAGAGACAGCAAGTGAACTGCACTCCACACTGCAGCACACAAGATGCGTTTGTCGAGTTCCTGAGTTACCTTCTACAACCAAGTGAATCTGCCATAAAACACCCAAGACTTTCCCACTAACAGTAAAAGGCATCTTGGCATTTAATCACGAGACAGATTCCCTTTATTAAAGTAGATACTGGTGCTTAACCCCAGCCATCAGCTAGGACCACGCAGCTGCTCCCTCCCTCCCCGAGTTGGGATGGGGAAGAGAATCAAAAGAGTAAAAGTGAGAAAGCTCACAGGTTGAGAAAAAGAGAGATTAATAAATAAAGCAGAAGCCACACACCCAATCCAAGCAAAATAAAACAAGGAATTCAGTCCCGGCTTCCCTGCAGGAAGGTGTTCAGCCATCTCTGGGAAAGCAGGGCCCCATCACACGTAACAGGGACTTGGGAAGACAAACGCCAGCGCTCCAGCCGTCCCCCCTTCCTTCTTCCCCCAGCTCTAGGTACTGAGCATGATGTCATATGGCACAGAGTATTCCCATAGCAGGACACTCTGCCGGGCATCATCTTGAACTCTGCCCTACTTGTAAAAGTCTGCTGGTGGAAAGTTACCAGACGTGAAGAGGTCATACGGTCCCTAGTGCTGAAGGACACTAAGGATTAGCCTGATGCAGCAGCCCCAAAATAAATGTCTCAGGGTAGGATGTGAAACCGGGTATTTTCAGGAGGAACAAAGGAATAATAAGACTATAACAGCGTTTCACTAAGCAAGACAGTTTGGCTGGGCAACAAATGACTGACAGTCAGTCACTTTATACTATAAAAGCTTAGTCCTGTCTTTGATCAGGAGGGATTCCAGTACGCTCCCCCCCGCCCCCCAGGTATGTCTGGGATTCCTCCCTTGAGTGGGGACACCCCTCAAGGTTACCCCTCAGGGCTGAGCGAAAGAGAGCAACCCACAGGTGCTCATCACTTGGGTGAGTAACGTCAATCTCTAGAGAAGAATTACTTATCAACCTAGCTTTGAACTACTGGTGTAGTAAGTGATAATTGTAATGAGTAGTAGCTATAGTTTTTATACTGTGTAGTAGATGTTCTGATTAATGTCCTTGAGCCCGAACACACCATTATTCATCAAGATCAGGTTTTATTTTGTATCCTTTAGCCTGATCACACCATTATAAATTAAAATAAAATTCTATTTTGTTTGTGTATGTATCCCAGTTTGCAGTCTTTAACTGTGCAGTACAATTCCTTTGGTCAGTCGGGGTCAGCTGTCTCACTTGTCTCCTCCCGACCTTTCGGGCACTCCCAGCCCACTCCCTGGCAGTGCGCTATGAGGAGCATAAGAGGATCTGACTGCTTAACAACAACCAAAACCATAGCATGCTGTCAACACTGCTTTCATCCCAAATCCAAAACACAGCACTATAGCAGCTGCTAGTGAGAAAGTTAACTCTATCCCAACTGAAACCAGGACAACATTCAATATGAGAAGACCAATTTCAGAGCAACTTTAATGTTTTGACATAAATATCAATTTCGTTTCTAATATTGCAGCAAACTGTACTCCATAAACCTCTGCACAGGAGAACCTGGATTTAACTCTTGGCTGAAGCAACTACCCACTAAGGAGTGAAGCTTTATTCCCAGCAAAAGAGTCATGAAGGGAAAATTACATCCTTGCAGTGAAGGTTTCAACTACATTGATCCATAGCTGTCATAAGCAGACAGCTTATGTCTCAGAATAAGCAGTCTCAGAAGTTTCTTAAAGGACTCCTCTCAAATAATTCTAAAGCCACACTATCAGACATGCTGTTTTGTAAATCCTAAGTTAAAGTGAAGCACAGCTAACATAGGGCTCCCCAGTTACATCTATCTGCTCCAAGTGTACCACAGCATACTTGTGTACTCTATGGAATAAACTCGAGTATAACTTCATCACTGAAGCCTGTGTCCAGTGGCAAGTTTATACCGATGCATTCATTCCCCGGACAGTCTGTCAGTCTCTGGAATATGAAACTAAGCATATGGGGCTCTTCAAGGAGTCTATGCATCCGGACGACTTCAGGGCATTCATTCTTTCACTAAACTGAGAACACAGGCAGGTTTAGAAGGAAGTCATTCCCAGCAAGTACCGAGTGAAGAACCCAACAATCAAAAGGGGACCACAGAAAGATAATAATACTCCTACAAAGCTCATTATAGAAATCACCTTCCTGCTTGCTCACCTAGCACACAATGAACTGTGAAATTCTAGAGGATGAGCAAGAACACGGGGTGGTGTTCTGCAATGCAGGTGTTAAATATCTGTAGGAGATCTTGTTGTCACAAGACATAGGGAAATCAAGGATAAGTAAAGCATATTTTCTAAGTTTCCATGTAAGCTGATAACACAGCACAAAATGTATTCCTGATTCCAGAAACTGGAACTGTACTCCACAGCTAAGCTAATCTTCTTCCTATGCTCGTCATGCCATTAAAGTAACACGGTGCCCAGACTAACCTCTAAAACAAACAGGATTTCCTGCAATAACCAGTCTTTGCTGTAATAGGTAAGATGGGAGAGGAGGAAGGCAGCAAAGCAAGCTATCAGTTCTCATTGCTAAAATCCCACCTAACCATTCACCACCTCCAGCTGCTAGTCAGACTTCATGTCTCACAAGATCTGGTGCTTCACAGCGACTTGGATCTGGGCTACTGCAGAGAAGCTGACAAGGCTTGTCCTCAGGCTACCACCACTTGCTGCTCACACACCTGGACACCAACCACACTGCACATCTAGAGTAAATATGAGTCTCTGGGGGCCAAGCCGAAGGACACAAGCATCCATCTAGTTTCCTTCATTTTGCTGAGGAAAATGTAAGACTGAAAGCAAAAGGAAGGACAATGAAAGTGTGAGATCAGCTGAACAGGACAGGGCATCGAGTAACAGAGAAGAGGCTGAGGTACTCAATAGCTTTGCCTCAAGTTTTACTGTCAAGGTCTGCACTCTGACCTTCCTGGTCCCTGTGACTAGTGGCAGAGTTGGGGCAGGGAGGGGCCACAAAGCAGCACAGATGAGATATTAAGACAATCACGTTAGCGTCCGTAGCACCAAACAGAAGCCAAGGGTCTTGACGGATGTCACCTGCAAGACCAATGCCAGCTCTGAAAAGTCACAGCCACAGGGGGAAGGTTCCTGGTGAGTGGAAGAAACCACCATGCCCATTTTCAAGACCAAGGGGAGAAGACACTAGGGAACTACAGTCCAGTCAGCATAACCCAATCCCCAGAAAGACTAAAGGGCAAATTCTCCAGAAACCACACGTGAAGACCAAAAATGTGACACAGAACAGCCAGGACTTGCCAAGTACAAGTCACTTTATCAACCTGACTACCTTCTATGATGAGGTAACACACTGCAGATGACATTAGAGTAGTCGGACTTAGCAAGGCTTCTGACAGTCTCCCATAATATCTTTAAAATATGGAAAAGTGCAACAATAATAAAAGTAGAAAAATCAGCTCAACTTGCCAGGCCCGGAAGGTTTGTGACCAATTGTTCAAAACCCAACTGGCAGCTGTATCCTAGCAGCATTTCTCAGGGGTCAACACTGAGCTGATACTTTTAACATCTTTATTAATTGTCTGAATAATGGGACAAAGCATGTTCTCTGCCAGTCCACAGCTCCTACAGAACTTGAAGGGCAGGGCTGCCATTCAGGAAGACATTCAAGAGGCTGCAGAACATCACTGACAAGAACTCACTGAAGTTCAACATAGGCGAATGCAAAGTGCTGCACCTGTGTGAGGGACGGACTGTGAATTCCCTGCCGAGGGGCAGGAGGCCCTCTGAGCCTTCAGTGGAATGCCTCAAACACTCGTAAGGAAATAAATAATGCAGGGCTGGCCTTCAAAGAACTGATAAGTCTCACGCTTCTGGTGCCTGAAGTGTGTGAGGACTGTCTTGTGAAGACAGGACAGTTCTGCCACTCGTGTGGTGAGCTCGCTAGTTCTCACTTCGCCAGGCCATTGTGTCCAATGAGTGACCTTTGCCTCCTTATCCGCGAAATGCATATGAGAGCGCACACCCTGCATATGCTAATGAAGATTACAGAGATCGTGCTAAACATGTATGACCACGGCACTCGTCTCTCCACCCAAATCATGCCACACGTCACCTGGGAGAAGGGAGAAACCTGAGCCGAGGCTGTCCTCAGCAAGGGGGGCGGACCGTGCTAATTCAGCAAACAGAAAAGGGGAAAATAAGTGCCCCTAGAGGGGAGCAAAGAAGATGATCATCTATGGGAAGATTTTTCCAAGAAAGAAGATTATGCCTGGGAAGATTCCCTGAAAAAGATGCTGGAACCTGGACCAGTGATCTCTCTGTCTCTGTCTTTTTCCTCTTACCTTTTCCTTTCTCTGTCCCTTGGTTTCTCTTTTCTCTTAGAGTTGCTAAGTAACAGAGCAATTAAGTAATGGTTAGAGTTGTTAAGTAACCACCTTAAGTACCGCTTGCCATAATTTGTTGTATACCTGTTGTTAACTAACACAATGCACACCTCACCACTTGCCATAATTTGTTATATACCTCATTCTTGTGAACTCGTTAAGACCTACACTAACCATTTTGGGAAACTAATAAATGTTTGTATATGGGCCTTGAGATTTATCTCACCTTAGTCCACCCTGTTGAGGATTTACAAATCTGAGACACTTATCCCCCCTCTTTCCTGAGAGTGGGACATGACAGCAGGGTGCAGATAAAGTCTTACTGCGGTGCTCAAAAAAAAAAACCAACAAAAAAAAAA
>VXBH01004357.1:260035-283185 GCA_013400035.1 Rynchops niger
CACATGGTTTAACAGCCTACGACTTCAAATTTCACCTGGAAGACTGACCTCAATGAGCATTACTGAGCTACAGCACTCTGGTAAGACATTCAGCACGCGCTATGCTTTGGAAAGAGGTGGAACTGATCAGCAAAGCTCTTCCAATTGGTTTGTGTTAAATACTGGCAAAAAATGCCAGGTTCCTCATAGTTATGACTTGTAAGAGGAGAAAGAACACCATATCTTTTAAACAGCATGTTTTCTTGCAGAAAAACAACAGACGAATCAGAAGAGTTCTCATTATCAGAAGACCTTTGGTAATCAGTCTGCACTTCTTTTGAGGGTACTGTTTATACGTTCAGATTCTTCACAAAAAGCTTCAACAAAACGTTAATAATCAATAAAAACTTAACAATCTTACTGCAAGCGTTGAGAATTTATACCATTTCCTGAGCATATAATTCAGAGATTCCTGGCCCTTACTGTCAAGAAATAGTTTAACAAACATGAGAAAGAATGACCTCAAACTGCCAGTGCTATACTGTACTTAAATGTACTGCAGCGCTGCAAGAGACGCTGCTTTAGGAAGCCACAGAGAGCTCTCAGCACATATTACATAGAGTGGTGTCACCCAAAAATCTGTTCCAGCAACTCCGAGATATTTGATCGGTGAAGAAGACTGAAGTACGAACGAACAGGATTTTCAGCTCTGCACAGTTCTGAAAGGCAAAAAAAGGGAAACACCAACTCCTGGTTGTATGAACTCACCGTCTCTACTGACGGGACAGGACTATACCCATCCTGGCCCCAGCAAACACTTGCCAACCAACAAGTGCCAAAAGACCATACAAGCAGATTTTGTAATGGCACATTACACTAGCTGAGACTCGTTGCCTTGTAGCGATACTTATCCCAAGTCCATCTGCTACTGAGCTGCACATTCAAGAGGAGCTAGAAACCACTGCCTCAGAGAAAGGCAGAACAGACCACTTATCTGCTGCCACCACTGAACTGGCAAAAACAAACCCAAACAACTATCATACAATTTGGACAAGGCTGAGGTGGTACTACTGAAAAGACTGCTATACCTCAGATTATGACATTCTGCGATCCAGACATCCAATGCAAACAATGTTTTCCCAATAGTAACTCTTCCCTAATCCAAGTGCTTTAGGATGCAGTACAGAGCTAGCAGAGCCCAGTTCAGTTATGAGCATCATTCACATTTCAGCACCTTTGTATTAAGAGCTGAAAGAAAACTCTCAGAAGGCGAGAAAGAAGGGGCCTATTATACAAGTCACCTGACCTGCTGAGTCAGTGCTGCGTTGGAGATTCATAGAATCACAGGATGGTGTGGGTGGGAAGGGACCTTAAAGCCCACCCAGTGCCACCCCTGCCCTGGGCAGGGACACCTCCCACCAGCCCAGGTTGCTCCAAGCCCCGTCCAACCTGGCCTTGAACCCCTCCAGGGATGGGGCAGCCACAGCTTCTCTGGGCAACCTGGGCCAGGGGCTCACCCCCCTCACAGCCAAGAATTTCTGCCTCACATCTCATTTAAATCTCCCCTCCTTCAGTTCCCCCTCGTCCCATGGCTCCCCTCCCTCATCCAGAGTCCCTCCCCAGCTTTCCTGCAGCCCCTTTAGGGACTGGAAGGGGCTGCAAGGTCTGTGCAGAGCCTTCTCTTCTCCAGGGTGAACCCCCCAACTCTCTCAGCCTGTCCTCGTAGGAGAGGTGCTCCTGCCCTCTGATCATCTTTGTGGCCTCCTTTGGACTCCCTCCAACAGGGTCGCGTCCTTCTCATGTTGGGGGCTCCGGAGGATCAGTACTGGAATACTGAATATGAAATTCACCTACGTATGTAGCATAAGTAACTAACTACCAACAATACTCTCTGCTCCTCTTCTACCTGCTTAGCTGAACCTTTCATTATTGGACCTACTGAAGAATATAAGGCTAATATTAATGGAAGTATTTATGAAAATCTACTAAGAATACTTCAAAAGTCTTTGAAGAAACCTAATGTGAAATTTAAGTATATAGATTTCACTAAGTTGGGACAACATCATAAACAGATCCCAAAGAGAGGGACACAACACATTTTGTTCTAGATGAAGTCTGGAAAAGATAATATATTAAGAGCCTATGGACAAAGTTAAAGAGAAAATACAATCCTTGGAAGTTTATTGAAGATACCTGGACTTTTCAGTCCTGGCAATTTAAAGCAAACAGCATCTACTACAGCGTCACAAGTTTTAGTTTTATGCTCACCCTCAATATACAGCTTTTCTAAAGAAAGCATTCATGCTCGTTGCAAGGCTTGAAGGGAACCCCGTTCCACAATCCACATTCAATTCCCATGACAACACATGGCCATGACAATCCCACTAAACGCACTGTTTGATCTTCCTCAACTGGCCAGATTACATCCATTCCCACAGTACCTCTCCGCTGGGTTCCTCCCCAACATTAATTGAGTTTACCTTTAGAAAGGGCCTTGTAATTCTGCCCCAACCCTTTCACTCATACTTTACTGCGTTTCCCTGCCCGTGTCCACTTCCTTTTGCCTGCTGCCACTGGATAAAATCTGTGCTGAGACTCCCGACACACAATCTCAAATCTTGTTTTCATTTCACACAGGCTGCCTCTGCTCTTGCTTAGATATAAGGAAAACTGCAGGGCATAACTACTGTTATTTACAATGAAAGAACAAACAGGTGCAGACACCAGTGTTTTGTATACAAGTTTGACAGCAGTAACACTCAATTTTTAGCCTTAGAACAGTCCCTACAGCTTGCTGCTTTGAAATGCAAGCCCTTATCAGCACTTGGAAGTTTCACTGACTCTCACTACCTGTGCAGATTGTTACAGAGCAACAATTACTGCAGACAGAGCCGAAAGAAATACCTGTCCCATATTTGCTGCAACTACCAGTTACACTTGAAGTGATATTCCTCATCAGCCACACTCACCCTGTTTGTTAGGAAAGGATAAACACAATCACATGTGTCAATCTGGGGCATGTGCTAATATATAATTTTGCAGTGCTTTGCTACCGGATCTGCACAGAGGTGGGCACATTAACATGGTCACAGGCTTTAAATCTGCAAGTCCTCATATGAGACCCTACAAGTGACTCCTGTCTAAAGGCCTGTGTTGCCCTCTGTATGACTGCACACTCCTCCTCTGCTACTCTCCTCTTCTCTGATGAGGAGCGAGTTCCTACTATATTCCAGGGCAGGGTACAAACATTCTCATATTTCTGTGAAAGTGCCACTTCAAAATCTCATTAGAAGCCCCTGTTTGTAAAAGTCCACAAACTTCTTCAGCAAGGTTTCAGAGCACTACTGTGTTTAAGAAGCTTTGCCCAAATCTTTTACTATTGGAACTACGGGGAGCATTAGATGAATGCTAAATTTGTAAGCCACAGTATCAGAAGTCAGTATGAAAGCCAAATGTAGCAGCAGCACATCCTGAATGTTCCCTTCGTTTTGAAAGTTGACTTGAGAGATCTGTGCTTGCGTCACCCTTCTACCCCTGGAATGTAATAGTTTCCTTCCAACATATTCAGTCTGAATAAAGTCATCTCATCTGGCTAAAAAACTTGCTCTCTATAAACACAAGTATCAAAGCTCAATCACTGGCTTCAGAAACCTAGAAACACACATGCTTGTTACATCATAGGAATTATTCTCCTTTGTAACAAGAATCCTCCTTGCAGATCCCTCCAGTTAAGTTAGTAATTCTCAGAGCTGCTTTATACCTCTGCTATAATGGGAAAAAGCCCATATATGCCCTCCCATGTTCTGAATGAGAGAACATCTTGTTTCAGGCCAAGGCCACCTCAGTGACAAACTCATTATATGCCTTTTAGTGTATGATAAGCTCACAAGGCTTAGGGGAGACCTTATCACCATGTTCCAGTATTTAAAGGCTGTCTACAAAGACGATGGAGACTCCCTTTCTACAAGGAGTCACGTGGAGAAGATGAGAAGTAATCAGTGCAAGTCACTCCTGGGGAGTTTTCAACTGGACACAAGAAGAAAATTTTTCAGAACGAGAACAATCAGCCACTGGAATAATCTCCCCAGGGAAGTGGTGGATTCCCCAACATTGGACGCTTTTATGATTTGGCTGGACAACATTGGGAGCTTTTGCCAAGAAAGGTCGGAGCAGATGATCCTTGAGGTTCCTTTCAACCTGGTATTCTATGATTCTAGATTCATTCCTCTTTATCCAATGACAACTGGATCACTGAATTTAAGTGCTACCTTGGAAACAGTAAGTTCTAACTTCTTCCATCAGTCCTACCACAAAAGATGAACCTGTGGCTCATCAACCTTATTTGTGGCATTCCCACATGATGATGGGGTTAGGAGCACAGACCTAGCCTCTGCAACACCATGGCTAATAGCTACAGACTATGTGTACTAGCATGGCGTAGCTGGGTATTGTAAAAATAAACTGCTATACCTTCAAATTTGGTTCCAGAGTGCTGCAATGTCCACTACCATCTGCTGCAGTCACTAAGGGAGTTACAGGACTTATGCACCAGCACTCAAAACAAAGGAAAAATCTTTGACACCGCTAAGACCATAGGATTTAAACTGTATGCAATTCTTTCTACTACAAAGTACATGCCGCACCCAACCGTTTTTAGCGTTGCCATTACAGTAAGTATTCCCTGGTATTTCAGGAAAAGGACCAGATCTGACAATACCAGTCGCAGCCCACCTTGCTCCCTTCCACTACTAGCAGGACTACAGAGCTCTACGAGATTGCTTCTCTCAGTTTAAACTGAGTGCCAGGTTTATTCATCTTCAGCCTACTGAAGAGTTTCCACATGTGCAATTTCCCTGACTGCAGGTGAAACAAAAGCAGCAGCTCCTTCAGAACCTTCATACCTGCATCTTCAGAGCTACAGCAGCAGCAACCACCAAGCCTCAGGGACTGAGGAAATCCCCAGTCATAGGGGTAAAAGGTCTTGTAGTAAGGTCTGCACGAGGACAGCTGCAAGGTGCAAGTTCACTTCCTTCCAACTACTTCCTGCGAAAGCCTTGACTTCAGAAACTTGTAACTGATATTAGCTTCCAACTTCATTAGTCACAGCTGATTGCCAGAACAGGCAATATAGCAGCAACAGATCAGTCCCTGGTCCTGGAAGGGTCTATTAGTATGAACACAGCAAGACTACCACTCCTGGCTTTCAGGTCCACCAGGAACACAAGTCCTTGCAGACAGCTAGGTACTACCTTCAGACTAAACCCCGGAAAACATCACTTCCTCCTACACAGTCTACAGTAGCCATCTTCATTTGAATGTAGGAATAGTAGTATTACGAGCTTGTTCCAGCACCGCCTCAGAACAAACACTTCTAAGAACCCGCTGGACTAAAGATCTGTCCCACTATTTTCATCTCTCTGAAATCAGGTATAGACACTAACTTTCCACTCAGATCTCCCCAAAACATTTTTTCAGTCATCTTCAAAGTAATACTTTACAGCTGTTACGTCACTCCATCTAACTCAGTCTTTCTCTGACACAAACCATTAGACAGATCAAGATCCACTGCAGTTGCCATTGATTCTGTAGTTATAAATCTGCTGTTGGGCCTAAGGCTGCCAATACTGTTGTTTCGGATAGTCTTTTGCCACTCAGCAATTCTTGTTGCCTAGATAACAGCAACACAGGACAGGTGGAATTCAGGGTAAGGGTAGGGGGAAAAAAAAAAAAAAAAAAAAAAAAAAAAGAGAGAGAAGCATGACAGCAGCCTTATTTTAAAAAAAAAAAAAAAGAAATACTTAAATTGGAAAAAAGGAATTCAGAACACTTACCTGTATGGACTGATGGAATTCTAACCACACCTCATGCGGCAATTCACTTTCAGGAATTGAAAGCAGTAGCTCAAAACAACTCCTGGAAAAGTAAGAGGCAAGTAAGCAAGCTACCTGAACACATCCTGCTATTACGTTAAATAACATCTGTGGCACATATTACTTAGCATTCAGATAAGAAATGACAGTAACACTGCAACATGTTTGACTGCACACATCAGTTAAAGGCCAGAAACAACCCCAGGATCAGGCGTGAGTCATCATATAGAAAGAGTGCTCCTTTTGCACAGGATGCACAACCTTGCTAGGATAAGACTGCAGCTACTCTTGTAATCCAAGGTAGTTATTCAGTGTGGCTCAGGAACACTGCATTACAGAATTTCTGCTGCTTCCTCTCACAAAGGAATCCTAATATCCACTCTGAATAGAACTGTTTTGACCCCAGGATGGTCTCTTTGCCAAGCGGAAGGATGAAAGCCAGCTTTACATAACTTAAAGTTTCAGTGCTGACATATATAAGAAAATAAACTGAAGAAGAACAGCTTGACAGAACAAGACACGAGCATCAGCACAGAAACGGACCTAGAGAACAGATCCTTAATGGTATCCTAAAAGCAACAGACTGACAAACTATGTCAAGAAGTGCATCAGCACAGAAAGGGACCCACAGAACAGATTCCTAAAAACACCCTCTGAGTCTTTGACAGCATGAGGCGGGGGAAACATTCAAATACCTACGGTGCGAACTGCAGCAAGCCCAAGGGCTTACCCAATCAAGAAAACCCCATCCACATTGATATGCCTATCAAAGATGTTCAGATCATGACAATGTAAGGAAAGAAAAATGGTCTAAGACTCCACAAACAATAAATAAACGAAATAATTGCTATAAGCTATGCCTACGTTGCTACATAGTTGCAGCTTATGCTATTTTTAATTCAAAACCTCCACTCCCAAATAGTAAATAGAAGAATGACAAGACAACACATTCGGTCTTACGATAGATAGAAGAGTTGAGCTTGGGGAAGGGAAAAAGGAAAAGATGACCATAAAGGAAACGTGAGTTCCAAAATTCTTAGTACCCAGCAACTTAGAGCACAACTGCAAAAGTAATATCCGGGCTATTCCAATACAATTTCCTTGGCAGAAAAATAATTAGAATTAAGTCAATTGCCTAAGTTTTTGTTACAACAATTGACTCAAACCTACAGCTGCACAAAGACTAGGCAGCCTTTCCTATCAGCAAGGGGGAAGAACAGACATTTAGCTTAATTCTTAATTTTGGCCCTTACACAATACTTCAAAACGCACCTCTATCCCTAAAAGCCCATTTCCTTCTTTATTCTAATGCAATCAAACAGAATTTAGGTATCATGCTAAGATCACAAATGAAAATACCAGGATCACTTCATGAAGTCAAGCCTTTCTATCCCCCTTTACCACAGCCACCACAGTACCTTCCTACACAAAACTCCAACTTTGATCACAATTTTTGCAAATAAACTGTAACGGGCACTTGAATGCTTCCATTATTAAAAAAAAATAAAACTTTCATCTCAAACACTCAATTCAAAATACCTTTTAGGAGAAGGTCTCCTAGATTTGAGTTTATTTTGGAAGGAATAACTAGGGAAAAATCAACATATTATTTGCATACAATTATTCTGTAATCACTTTATACATCGTTCACTATTATTTTAAGACAGAAAATTTTAAAAGTAAATTCTAAAAGCTTTCAGAATTGTGTTCATATTTAGATTGTATTAGAAAAACTTTTATCCTAAGCTTTTTGGATTAAAGTTAAAAAGATGACTAATTATACATCAGATAATCAGCAGGAATAGTTCACCTGTTGCCAGGAATTATCCTGTGCTTGTTAAGAGTTGAGTTAGCTCTTAATGACAGACAGCGGAGCGGTAACTGCCAGTTATTGAATCAAACTGCAACAGTTTATTAGGTTGAGAAATGCTTTGTTAGACAGAGCAGTGAACCATCACATGAGCCTCCTCATAGGGTGTTATGGAAAGCAAGCACACTCTTCCTGGAAGCAACGTGTGTTAGACCCAGTGGGTGAGATGCAGCTCCAGAAGTCTGAGGTAGACCGGTCCTATGAGTCGAATCCAGTTTTGCTACTCAGACCAGATGACATTCAGTTCTCCTTTCCCTTTTTACGGTTGAAAAGCATATAAACACCTTCTCAAAGGTGTAGGAAAAGATGGTAAACTCCATTTCAGGCAATCACAGCAAACAGGAAAAAGTAGAAAGCTGTCAAATATTAGCTACTGGCAAACACAACACGAACTAGGAACATTCTTTCTACTCTGTTAACTTTAATCTATTAATCTTAGGACCGCATAAACCATTTTCAGATGGAAGTAAAATTTTCATACTGATGGTAATCAGCATCCTCAGAAAAAAAAAAAAAAAAAAAGCACTTACAGAAGCTTGAGCGAACAGTCAGCTTCAAGGGCTTCCTAAGATTCATGAGGATAACCAGCTAACCAAATCTCTATGAAAGACACCTTTGATAAAGCTAATTCTTTATTCATTCTTCTGTAGAGTCAATACCTTTGGTATAGTAATACTGGGGGCTAAGGGGAATGTGCTGTGCTTTGTGGCCGCAGGAACGAGCAGTCCAAGTTCTACTTGACCAAAGCAGGTATGTCCCTTCGCAACCATGGCCAATAACATTCCTGTTCCCCCACAATCATTTGCCAAATCTGCGAACTACAAGAGCAACCACTCCAAGCTTTCCTCCTATTTCCTAAGGTTACACTGTGGACCAACAACATCTCATGGTGTGTCAGCATCGTGTTTCTTATGGGGGGCACAGTCTCTATGTCATGTCAGATTTACTGTGAACACACAAGTGCCCTGGTCAGGTGTCAGGGGAAGCCATAGAATAGTGCATTTTCCTGCTACTGGCTCACCCACCCCACCGAGAAGGACGTCAGGAGGAGGAAGTTCCCTCCCCCTTCTCCTTGAGGGGTGTTGGAAGGAAAGGAGGGTTTCAACAGTAAGTAGAGCGCTTGTGCTTTACAAGAGGAAGCTTGCTCATTTCATTTCTCATCAGGGTTCAAGTCTGAAAACACATAGTGTGTACGACAGCTGTAGGTAACCCGGTTGTCTCCCCAAAAATCAGTTATATGGGAACAGCACACTTTCATGTCCCTAACCAGGTAATAGTCTTCCTCCCTCACAGAACTGAATTTTTATCTTTAATTCCCTGCTCTAACTTCTTTCCCCCTCCCTTGGAAACTCTTATGTAAAAGAAAAATGTGGGTGAGTTCAGCGAGGTATGCAATTTACCTCACCCTATCTGTGACCTCATTCCTTGTCTTTTCATTCTTTAGATTCCTCTCAAATGTAATCAAAACAAGAACTGCGGAGATGCCAGTAAGTCAGCCTCTCTGCTGTCCTCCACCACAAAATTTTCTGAACATAAAAGCCACAGCAAACTCACTTCTCACACTGAAAGATGGAAGAAACCATATTAGCAGAAGCAGAATATTCTGGTTTTTCTCAACAGGAGAAAAGCAATTTTGATAAGCATATCTGACACAGAATTGGGATTCCTGCCCCAAAGTACAGAACAGTGGCAAAATATATAGAAAGTACTCCAGATATGGATGACCTGCACACAAAGACAGTGAAAGACAAACTCTTTAAGTGACATGAGCAGGAAACAGTAGAACACACAAGCTAGTTGATGATAATATGACAAAGATGAGAATAATGTACCCATAAACATACCCATAAAGGGACAGTCTGCAAAAGCAATTAGTGTATTTTGCCAAAAATATATGTGTGATGCACCAGGTAAGTGCTTTAGCAGTTTAAGCCTTCAGTTTCCAAGTTAGGAAGTTAAGACAGACTTTTCCTGATTTCACACATTTTCCCTTCTTGACAGAAGGTTTTAAAAAAAGAAAAAAAAAATATCAATCACTCCAAGTTCACATTTTTCTCATCACTCCAAAAATAAACCCCCAAACCCTCAATGCATCATGTGGAAATACCTGTTTCTGAGCTGTTGATTTATATTGCAAGTTAGTACACTGCAAAACAAGTATTTGACCAAGGAGTTCATGGCAAAATCCTTCTCACAAAGAACAACTGACTTTAGACTACAAAGCAAATGAACTACTGATAACAGAGAAAAAATAGCCCGTTGAAGAAGTGTCACAGAATTATTTTCATTCTATGATAGTATTTATATTCAAGGCCCTAGATCTTCATCCTCCCCCCTCAAATGAAGCCTTACCAGCAAGGAAGGACAAACAGCACAAAGTTATCCTTCTCAGGCTAACTAGTAGTAACTGATTATATGCCAATGTTTGTGAAAGCCCTCAGGCTATACTCTTCAATTACAAATAGCTGCTTTGCACTTAAAACAGACTTTGAGAAACTACAAGTTATTCCAACCTAGCTGATGGACTGCAAAACAGTTCTGCCTTTTGTTTGAAGAGCCGCTATGCTTAAAGTCATGTCTACAGACACTTGTCAAAGAGCTCCGGTTGAATTACTCGATGTTCTGCTCTCCTACAGCAAGAGCCCACATGCACAGCTTAGACTGCCATACATGCAAAACAGCTGCTTCTTTTCAAACAGGGGCATCTTCAGAACTACCTTGCATTACAGGTGAGAGGACACATGAAAGCAGCACCTGCAGAGCAAGTGATATGGGTTTATCAATCCATGCATGAACGTCTAATATTAAGGCTTCTGTTTAATAAGGACCACACCAGGATTTTCTACAGAAAATAATAATCATTTTCAGAATGTTTAAGAAAGAACAGAACCTTCCTAATACCTGCACTTTTATCCAAATAAAGAACAAAGCCTTACCACTTGTTCATATTAGTTAACAAAATGCTCAAGTACATTTTTGTGGTATGATTAAAAAAGTACTAAAGACATATACTAGATAATAAATCACAAATACATCTGTCAAATTAAGTATTACACTATTTCATCAACTTGCCCTTTCATTTATAAAGCACAGGTTTTTGTGGGTGGCGTTTATTTTTTTTTTTTAAATATTAATGTACCAACTTAAAACTTACAGCACTAGCCTGCCAAGTACCAAAAGAACATCTTCACATTCTGTAGTCAAGTAAGGTCGTGCATTAGCAAAGCATTGGATGGAGATTCGATATACTTCCAAAAAAGGTAAAATATGTTCCGATGCACCCCGACTGCCAGCATACTGAAGTAGCGTCTGAAAGAAAATGAGTTATCATTAGAAGTTCTCATAACACACTTTTGTCTAGAAAATAAATATCAATATGCAATATCAAGCATTTACAGTGGAAGAATTCTGGAAGAGAAGTTTTTCCTCTGAAGGAGATTTAAAAGTGGTAGCTCTTCTCCTCAACAGAAGTTCTCCCTTTTATCCAAAAGTCTTTTCATTGCTTTTACTATTTTGATAAAGTTATCCGAATTTCTACTGAGGAGTAAGCTAGACGCAATCGACAGAAATGTGAACTGTTAAGTTAAAAATTAAGGGAGAATTTCTGCCATGGAGACAGAACCACATATGTAACACTGGAATCTTTATTACTTGTGAGAACGCAGAATAATAGGCAAGAAATTAAAGATTAAGAACATAATTCCAGCTGTAGTATTTTAAAGATACATGCATTATCCATAGAGCAAACATGAAGCCATTAGAAGGGAATACAAAACCCAGATCTGACCATTACGTAGTCAATTTTCAAATGCAAAAGAAATAACCTTAGCTTTTACTACTTGACCACAGCATTCCTACATTATCTAAGCACAGTACAGAAGAAGCAATGTAAAGTCTAGCCAGTTTTAAAAGAAATCAAAATAAGTTTCAAAAATCAGCAGAGGGATGACAGTAGTATCTCACAACCTTTTTAAAGCTCCAATACACTATCATGTTATTTTCTGACAGGTTATAAAGTAATATTGAGAGCAAGCACGGCACTGAGCTAAGGACACCTTAGCTCTACTGACAGCTTGCTTCACAAATAACATCCCTTCTCTGCAGGCATGCCCTCCTACAACTCCAGACCTGTTACGCTTGTGATCTTTCCAGTTATAATCCCTCTCTCATGTTGCACCCTCCCTAGACCAAACAAGGTACCACTGTTGATTAAGGCCAGCCGCAAAGAAAACAAAAAACAGTGATAAAAACTGTGCTTTCTGGAGCNCTATAATTCAATACAAGACAAATTGTTCTAAAATGATGATCAGGTCATATCAGCCTTCAAATCACTTCAAGTTGGGACTCTGACACAACCAATTTATTTTAACACCTTAAACAGACACATGATCATATCAGGTTGTGACTGGAAGGAAGACGCTACTGAGCGGACCCTATAATGAGCTTACTAAAACCAAGTGCAGTCATTAAAATAGCCAGAAACTTCCAAGACAAAGCCTAACTTCCAACACAGCAAGAAGTAAGTGGCCAGATACACACTATTTTGTGGACTACCCAGTGTTATGTCAGTGATCTAACAAAAGAAAATCTATAAAAAATACCATCTAAGAATCAGTAAAAATCAAGACTGTTGTGTAGATTATTCTCCAAGAACTGAGTACTTGTTATATAACTCCTAGATGGTAGTTACAAACTCTCAAAAAACCCCCCACAATATTAATAGTTATAGAGACATAAGGAGGATGGCATAAAGGAAGATCAGATGTTTACAGAAATTATCCTTAAACACAGCACAAAGATCATTAGCAGAAGCAATGAATGACTAGCAACTGACCAGTCTAAGTGCTTCTCTAACAGATTAATGAAGGGTTTGATAATATAAAACTCAAATTATATGTGGCATTAGAAGCATTAAATTACATTCAAAGGCTGTCAAGCTCCAATCCCTAGAGATACTCTATTGATGACTATCATAAAGTCATCTGTTCATTAAACCCAGCGGTAACACTATCATTATACTGACTACAGAAATAGAATATCAAACATACAAATCTCTGCACTTTTCTGAAAATACATCCAATCTATTAAAAAAGCCAAATTTATTACTCAATCATTTTAACAGACACTTAGACATAAACTCTCTAGTCTGTGTAAACCATAGAAGATGGTAGAATATTTCCTAAGATTAAATAAACTTACTAGAAAACACTGCACCCTCGCTGGAGTGCAATCCTAGCACTTACAGCTAATTTTAGCAACTCATTGACTGGCCATTTATCAGAAACTTCTCCCCAAATAGACGAGCAATGACAGTTTCAGTGTATAAGATAGATTCAAGGCAAGAGACTTATTAATAGCTTGAACTTCAAAGATGTAGTTTTGAACATTACTATGCTATTAGTATCAGCATACTGACAAATAAGCAAACGCAGTAACTGTAATTGGTGAGTGGGGTGAGAAGAGCAGAAGCCAAACACAGACACCTACCATGTAATCTACAGACCAGCCTAGGTCCTCAACTTTGCAGAGATTCTCATGTCCTGCAATGCTGCAATACCTGCTCAACTACATTTCTTCAGAATCATCAACTTTTTCGCTCAGAACCAACTTAAACACGTCTAAGTCGCCTGACCTGTTATGACAGCTTTAAGTCTCTCTTTAACAAAAAACCCTTACACCTCTTCTAAAACATACCTGATTGCAACTGACAGTCCTCAACTGCGTCACCTTGAATAATTTCAGAAAGCCTTCAGAAAGGCAGATGGGATGGCTCTGATGTCCTAAAATCTCTGCTTCACTGGTAACTGTCCCTCATGTTCAGGACAGCGCAACCTCAAACACACACACTGTTCATCCTACTTGGCTCTTTGGGTACATATTGAGCTCCCCAACAGACATGTTTTTCTTAAGGTGAATATGCAAAGCATTCACGCTTGTACAATACAAAGTTGCAGAGTCAACCCACTATTTAGGCCTCATGAGTTTCTTTGTTGTGTTATCCTGGACACCAATCTTACTCCCCTGCTCAAAAACAGGAATCTCCAAGGAAACTGTGCCATCCGACATCACCCCCAGGCAGAGCTACTGGAAAGCTGCACATGGCAGCACAAGTTTACATGTAGAAAAATACAGCATCCAGACAGCTCAAAGCACAAGAAAGCTACTGATGTGGTTCAGTTTGTTGTGTGCCAACAGCCTCAGTAACTTCCACAGCAAAACAGAGCACCTTTCAGGACCATGCCACACATGTACACACAGGATGGCAAATTTGTTGCTGCCCTAAAACATTTCAGCTACCCTCACATGAAGCAGCTACTTCCCAAGATCGTATTTAAGCCCAGTTCAATTCAGCTTCTCTCAAGGCATGTTCTGCTGTAGCTTAATAAGCTCATAACTAGATACCTGTGGTACCCTCCAAGTTGTTCATACAACATTGAGTTCCTTAAATTTCACTTGGGGGCAGACCTTAAGTTATTTTGAAGTTTTATCACTCAAACTCTGTGCAACATTCACAAACATCCCCAGGCAGGAGGAGAAATCACGATATAAAATTATGTCCTAACCACAGTGGTTTGACTGCACAATGACGTCACAAATTTATACTCCATTGAAGATGCTGCATGACAGACCAGCAATTTCATGTTTTCCACCGTATCTCTTGGTGTACGGTCATGACCATCAGAAATGTCCCAAACTGACAGCAACCCAAGAGAGATATTTTTCATTTTTATCTGTACTATCTATCACAGTGTTCTAAAACAAGACTACCGTTCAATAACAGCATAAAGACCTAAAGAGGTCCACATTTTTTGTGGGACAGGGTTTGAGGGTTTTTTTTGTTGTTGTTTTTAGGTAACAGAACTGATTCCATCAAGCCCCACTGATCAAGTACCTCTAAAACTTTATCTGTACCAAACTAATCTGGGCGACTTGACCACTACATATAGTGATCGTCTTGACAGCTTCTACATTAAGTGTTAGCTGAGTATTTGTTTCAATGTTCTCATGCAATGAATGCCACTGGAAGCAATTTTAGCAAAACCTGAAATATGGAGAAAGTCACATGTGTTATACTGGGCCCCGTGTAAATCCAAGGCCACAGCTCTTAACAGTATGCTTAACTTGAAACAGACACAGCAGTACACAGCAGCCTCCTGCAGTTTGAGAAGCAACAGCTCTGAAACCTAACAAACAAACTCCCTTTGTTCTTTCGGTAAGCAATGAGTTAAACATCCTCCCAGAATGGTATATTAACATATATAACCTGTGGATGCAAACTGAAGAATAATATAATCTGTAACACACCAGTAGGATTTTTTCTCTGATTTTGCATCAGATTTTGCCATTCACCATTCGAACAGAGTGGCTGTATCAGCTGAGGTGTGGTTAAATTAGCTTGTAAAACAGATTTTTTAATTTTTATTTTTAAAACCACAAACCCTTCAGATTCAACAGGGATGGCTCTTCAACCCAGCAACCTAACAACAATTATTCAGCCTTAGAGCTCACAACAAATTATGCTGGGGGGGAAACAAAAACAATTTAACAAGTTTACTTAAGAATAAGTTGCCTCCATCACTACAACTTTAATCAAGTTCAGCTCTTCCTCTGGAAGTTTGTGGCTTGATTCTCAGACTGATCCTTAGCCTGAGTTGCATTAAGCAAGCATCCAGACAGGATCACCAAACGACCACAGTTCATTCAGTGACTTTAGCGAACTGCAGGCCTTCACAAAGCATCACGCATTGCTTATTCCACGGCAGATCTCAATCAAGATGGAACACATAGTTTTGATCCCAAGACAGGTAAAGGACAGACAAGCGGAGCTCTAGGGAAAGAGCCAAGACAGCACCGAGGGAGCACGGTGTGGCCTGCCTGACCCAGAGAATCTCCCAAGGGCTACCAGACGTCCGGGTCCTGACAGAGCCCAAGGGCGAGCAGCTCCCCCGCTGCCACGGGCGCGGCCCCAGGATGGCAGCGCAGCACATACGGGGCATCCCCGCGGTAGGACGCGCACCTCCCCGCTGGGCAGCGGCGCACACCGCCGCCAGCCCCAGGCCACGCCAACGGCAGCTCCAGAGGAGCAGGCGAAGCCCCCGGAAGAGGAGCCCTTTGCCGCCGGCAGCGCCGGGCGCGCACCACGGCGCGGGAGGCCCGCTGGGCCCCTACCGGGGCCCGCCGCCCGGCCTGCATCCCGCGCCGCGGCCCGGCCCAGCCCCTACCTGGCAGAAGCCCCGGCAGTAGGCCCGGGACGAAGCCTCCGACACCTCCTGCTCCCGCAGCTCCGTCTGCAGTTGCGAGAGGCGGGCTCGGAGCGCCGCCACCAGCCGCTGCATCTCAGGCCGCGGAGCCGTCTCGGCCTCAGCGTCCGCCATCTGCACCCGGCCCCACTGCGCGTAGGCAAGGNGGCCTTTGCGAGACGGTGGAGAGGGGTGGAAGTTTTCAGCCTGCTGCTAGCCCCAGAACTTGCACCCATAGGTACCCGTGTGTTATAAAGGTAATTGTGGAGCAAGATAACCTGCGATATAATGATGGATACGGGGGAGCGTCAATGCTTTGACTTAGATTGCATTTATCTTGATCTCTTGTTTAAAAGCACGTTGTTGAAAGCAGAACATTCATGACTCGAGGAAAGCCCTGCAGGGTCCGATGCCTAGCCAAACATGGGAACTGGGAGACCAGTAACAAGATCTTGCGAAGATGGTAGGCCCACGGGTCAGGAAGCTCTGCAGTCCACTGCCCGCGAGCCTTCTGCTCGGCAAGTTGACCTGCCGGGATGAAAAACCAGGAAGGCAAGCCCAGCAGTCGAGACTGAAACCCTGCAGGAAGCGATCAAGTGCCAGCACGGCCTGCTTTTACCACAGCTGACTGCAAAGGGATGCCCTGAAGCCCACCCAGTAGTAGAGGCTGAAATGGCATGCGGTTGCCTGGAGCTGCCAGGCCAGAAATCTGCTGACTGGCATTTTGGTGTCCCTCGCTTGTCTTGCTCAGGAAGGAGGGGAAGTGAAGTCCCAGCTCTTTCTGCAGAAACATCCCTTCCCCCTCAACCCGAAGCCAACAAACAAAGCATTTTTCTTTGGTTTTAGTCTTGGTAGCTCAAAGGTGTGCTATTTCCTTTTTTGATTTGAGAATTTAGGTCAGGGAGGCCCTGGGCTCCTTTATGAGCATACGGTTGGGGTTTCTACCCTCCAGCAAGATGGGAATCTCTCTTTTCCCTTTTGATCCTCTGCCTAATTGGGCATGCACAGCGCAAGGGAAACACGTCCCTGTCCATCTGGTAACAATGACCTGCTTTTTCCAGCCTCAGTCTCTGCAAGGCCAATGAGAAAGGGAGAGGAGTGGAGAAGGCAGGAAGGCCTGGAGTGAATTGACATGGAACTATTTGGGAAGCTTTCCTTAGTTGCAAGCAAGTTGTATGATTTCAGTTCATAGCTTTGTGGTATGAAGCAAGTGGAGTAGTTTAAAGTTTGGAGAGGTGGATGAAAACTAAGAGATGGGTTAGGAATAGCAAAACTATCTTTCTGCATGTTTAAAGCCAAAGGGGGCCTTAGAATGTGTCTTGGGAAGGAGCCAAGAGATGTAAAACAAGAGCCTGGGACTCCTGGGCCACAGATCTGCCCATGGGCTTTTGCACATCCTCATTATTCTTCTACAAGTTAAATGGTTCTGTAGTTTTCCCGTTGGGAGAAGGTGTCTTGTAGATACCAGTCTGGTTTGCATGGTGAGGTGAACAACAATCTTTAAGTATGAGAAATCCTCCCCTCTGAGCTTGCTTATGTCCTGCTGTCCTTCCTCTCAGCTGGAAGGGGCCAAATATATCTACCTGGCCTGCACTGTCAATGCCAACACCTCTTCTGGCAGCCGGGAGAGAGGGCAGAATGAACTCTTCATGGCAGATCCACAAACTTGACTAAGAGCAACAGGTTATCAAATCAGTTGGTAGAGCTGGTTGGCTTGTGATGGCCCCTGGGGAATGTTAGTCCTTGGTTTGTCTCTCAACATGGTCAGGAGAGAACGACAGCAGCCTGCCAGGCACACTTGACCTGGCACATGTGACCCTCTCTCTTAACTGTTGACCACCATATCCTGCTGCCAGGCCCTCCACATGCCAGCAGCTCCCCTGCCTATCACCCGTGGGCACTGGGGGAAAGTGGCCAACTGTGTGATGCTGCAGGACATCCATTACATGGAGCAGCTGTAGCAAAGAGCCAACCTGAAAGCCAGTATATATGATTTGGAGCTTTATCTGTCTCCTGGCAGCTATTAGGAAAGGAGGGAGGAGGATAGATTCTTGTAGAAAGACCTCGCTCCTCTCTGGTGTTTTTAACCTTCTCCACTCCTCCCGGTTCTTGATTTTGCTCTCCTGTTGAAGTGAGGGTGGGGCAGAGGGAAGCCTCTGCATTTCATTCTCCGGCTGCAGGACTGAGCATTGAGGATACGCAGAGGGAAAAAGTGGGGATCTGAGTACACCTGGAGGTGGATAGTAGACATTGCACAGCGGGTGGTGGAGACAGACAGTGGAATGATTTATGTATGTCCACACATGTAACGATAAAGGCATTTTGTATATGTTTGTATACCTTCATATATATATATATATATTAGTTACACATGTTTAAATGCATACATATATATCAGTAGATAAAATATATCTTTATACTCACATATGTGTATGAGAGTCTTGTAAGTACTTGGAAGATAAACCTTTCTCTTGAGAAACACTGAAGGCCCATAAGGCCAGCATATTGTCCTCAGCCCATGTTCTGTCCCAAAAGGAAAACCTGCGATTTAACAAATCCTGGCCGGTAGTTGCAACCTGAAGTCAAATCTATTTGTTTACATGAATTTTTAATAATGTATCTATGTAAACATATATTGAGGTATAAAAGCTTTCATTAGTTCTTGTTTTTTAATGAGAGATAATGAAATTATTATGCATTAATTTTAAACGGAATTGATTCCATGGAGTGATTCCTGGCACACGGAAGGTGTCAGAAGGTAAAAATGTTGCTTGCACTGGCTGTCACTGAGAACTACTTCCATGTCCCCACCAACCCTAAGGCTCTACCCTTTCCTGGAGACTTCATCCTCAAAAACAGCTTTCTTCACTCACCCTACAGCCAAGATCAAAATCTGCAACCATCTGCAGATCGTTCCCGCTCCTAAGGTACCAGGAGGTAAAACTGTTCTCACCGTCTCTGGAAGCACTTTCATTGCCACAGATGCCTTGGGTTGCTACGCTTTCGTGGTGACCTCATCCTCAAAACAAACTTTTTTTCCTTCTCCCCAGAGCCTGGCTCACAAATATCATAGGTTTGGATATTGCTCAAACACCGAAGGGGCCAGGAGGGAAAACTTGCTTGCTCTCACTCTCTCTAGGCAGGAGCGAGGGAGCAGCTGTGTGGTGCTGAGGGTTTTGAGGAAACTGTAAGTACATATAAAAATGAAATATAATTAAAGGATCAGGTGGAAAGATGCCCTCTTGATTACTGGCTGAATCAAGCTGACGAAATTGATTTCCCAATAGAATTCAGCCTCCAACATTCTTTTTTTAACAACTTAGTTGATACCAATTGAGCAAGTTATTGGAAAAGTCAACGCTCTTCTATGAGCAAATTATTGGAAAAGTCAACGCTCTGATATGATGACAATTTTGAATTCCTTCCATTTAGTCATCTCAAATAGCCAAGCTGCTTTCTCTCAGTTGGAGAGAAAGAGAGGAGTCTGATCTATTACTGCAGCGTCAAGTTAGTCCTTCCTTTTGGTATATATTTTTTCTAGACAGATTATAAGGGTGCATTGTGTTTATAGAATCTTGAAGAAAAGCGAAAACAAAACCCAGGATCCATCCCACAGATTATCTAAAAATCTCAAATTCAGTAAGCAAGGAAATAATAATTCAGGGGTGAGAACAGGCCTAATAAATCATCATGAGTCCACAACATAGGAAGCGTATGTGGAAGAAGTCCAAAGAAGTTTGAGAGAGGATTAGTTATTATTTGCGCAGTACTTTGAAGGTCAGAAGTGTGAAGTATTAAGTGTATCAAGGATTGGTAGAGGAGTGGTGGGCACTTGGCACGTGGGAGACTCTCTTAAGCACGGGCAGCCTCCATCCACAGTCGCAAAGCTGTGTATATTTGGATTTCTTTAGAAGTTCCAGTCGAGGACACCTGCGTGGTGAACGTACCCAGAGGACTCAAGCCCCAACACTACCAGCATCAACAGCAGTCTTCGTGCCGGTGCCTCTGCCTTCCAAGCATTCCCTCTTCTACCGGGGGCACTACGACCACAATTTCCTCCTCCCTTTCCACCTGGTCAGCCTCCATCAGCCAGGTACACCGACTCCCCTCTGGGATATCCCCCAGCTCCTGCAAACACGTCATCTGCCTGGGTATCAACAGCAGTACCAACGGCTCATTCAGATCCCATCCCAACGACACAAGCACCTCCTTTATCAGAGAAGAGCTTTACAGAGAACACCAGCGACTGAAAGAAGACAAAGTACTTGGCTCAATGAAGTTGGGTTTGTTGTTTTTCATTTTTTTATTTTGATAGTATATTGGGCTGCAGTTACACTGAACTGCATCTGACATAAGCAAAAATGACAGTATTTTTTTTTCAACATGCTCTTTTTTTTTTTTGGTGTTATGTTTTAAGGTCCAAGTCTCCCCGTGGTGCTTCATTCTTACTCTAGAAGTTCATATACCTACTCCAAGTCAAGACTGGGTTTTTCCCACTCTTGCTCCTACTCTCGATCATTTAGTCGTTCCCATTCTCGTTCCTAGTCGCGATCGCCACCCTGCCCAAGAAGAGGCAAAGGGAAGAGTCGTAACTGTCGTTCTAGATCAAGGCCCCATAGTTCTCACTGTTCAAAGTCAAGGTCACCCCCATACCAAAGATACTATTCTGATGTAAAGCCTGAAAAAAGGAAAAGAAAAGTAGATGAAAAGGTTGATAACGATCATGAAGCCACCTACATAAAGGCCTCTAAACCAGACACTGCTGAATGGAAAACTTCGCCGAAGGGGAAGACTGAGCCTGATGGTGAAAAAGGAGAGCCACCTCCAGAAGGGGATAAATCTGCTTTCCTTAACAACCCCGCAAAAAAGATTGAGCGTAACCAAGAAACTGGCAAAAGGACTGTCAGTGGAGAAAATGTGCCACCTGCAAGAGAACCTGTTGAGAAACCTAAGGCGAGCAGCAGCAAAGTTAAACAAGAAAAAGCAAAGGGAAAAGTGAGAAGAAAAGTAACAGCAGCTGATGGATCTGGTTCAGCTCTTGTAAATTACACCAGGTACCTCATCATTTCTTTCCCTATTCTTTCTTTCCTCCTCCCCACACCCGCAAAAATGTCAAATTATTTACGGTGACTAATGAAAGGAACAGCTAAATCCCTGCTACACGAGGGAATAATCCGTGACTTTTCCTGTGAAACTGTACGTAGGCCAGAATCAAATTTGGTTAAAGAAAACAAACAGTCTGCACTGCACAGAAAGCTCAGAAGGTTAATTCATTGCTGACGCGTTTGACCCTTACTCTGGGACTTTTTCCCCCCTCTTCTTATTCATTACGTGATGACTCTGAGTCCTCCTCCCCGTGTCTTCCTTCCAATCCAGCTTACTGCTAAAGGCAAGGATAACAGACAGGTCTATACCGCGCAGTACTCTGAAAGTGAAAACTGCAAGCTACTGTAATGATCTACCTTTGCCAGTATGACGTGAAATCATACCTTGCAGAAACAGCAGCTTGGTTGCCAGTATACTGTACTGATTTTAGCCTTGCGCACAGGGCCATGGTGACACAGCGACACGGCTTCCAGCTCAGTGCCAGCTCTTTTGGCCCTTACCTTGGAGATGTGTCTTCTATATTCCATGGTGTGACATGTGAAAAAAAGGGAAGTGATCTCGTGTGGAGCTGCTATTCCTTACATTTCAGCCCCTAAAGAAGCACAAAGCAAACTCAAAACATTGAAGACATCGCTGTAGACTTAAGACAATCTCTTGATATCCTAAAATGTTTCTAAAACGTACATGTTTCTAAGGACGACCGTGGGAGATGAGGATAAAATTTGGGTTGTGTATACCGCTCCGTAATTGCTTGCTTCCCTGTCCAGTTGTCATGATTTCCCTGGCATGGAGTTAACTTTTTTATCAGCAGCTGGTGTAGTGCTATGTTTTGGATTTGGGATGAGAAATACTTTTGATAATGTGCTGACCTGGGTGCGAGCCCGGCCCAGAAGCCAAGCGAAAGGCTCCGGCTCACGTTATTAAACATCCCAAGATTTGAGCTCCTGAAATGATTTCGCAGCCTCTGGCGCTGGATTAATTAGTTAATGGTTTTCAGAGCGCTCTGGACATGAGCACTTTTGAAATGCTGTTATTGGGACCCACTTAATTCCTGGCATTACTCTACACGTCTCACTTTAGTATTAAAAAAATACCTTTTTTTATAACGCTCCTCTTGGAGGGCTCTGGCCCTCAAACGACTAAATATCCACTCAAAAATGAGTGCAACACTCCTCGGCAGCTTTTCTGCACTGGCAGCAAATTAGCCTTTTCTGCGGCTTTGACGGGGAGGATCTGTAGCATCCCTGAACTCGCAAAGGTGTCTCGCCACAGGCGTGCGACTACCTGAGCAGCGGGCGGAATCAGCCGTGCAGGATTTTCTTGCCGTGCCGCAGAAGGCGACCCTGGGAAAAGAAGAGCAGAGAAATGAGCCTGGCTGTCACACCCGGCCAAGGGCGGTGAGGCGGGGGACCCCCACCCCACCTCTGCCCCCTCGGGAGAGGGGCCGGGATGGACCCTGCACGCAGAGAGAAGGGGCCTGGTGCGCATTTCACCTCGAGCCCTCTTCCCCAGCCCAAAGCCACACAGCTCCCTCTCTTTCTGAGCCCCAAAACCAGCCACGCCAGCCCCTCTGCCAGCCCCGCCAGCAGGAGTCCCGCTCTCCGTGTTGGGCCCCAAACCGGCTCCCCCTCTCCGCTTCCTCCCCGCCTCTGCAGCCCCCCGGGGCGACGTTGAGGGACCGCAGACACCCCATGGCCCAGCACCCCCAGGGCCCCACGGACACTTGGAGGGAGCGCTGGGGAACTGTGCAGGGCCCGGCCCCGCCTCCCTCTGGGGGGGCACCAGCACGGCCCGGGCACCGCTTTCTTACCGCCCTGAGGAGCTTTATTTCTCGGCATTGCCAGCACTGCACCCCAAGCCTTCCAGGACCAAGGGACCCTGTGGGGAGCCGGGACCAAACACCCCCCTCCCACCCGACAATACCCCCTCAGGCCTCCCAGCCCCACCCAGGGACCTCCCGCCCCGCCATCACCCCTCGGGGACGCCCACTCACCTTGACGCGTTCCAGCAGCCTCATGACGTGCTCGCGGCGCCCCACGGGCCCGGCCCGACTGAACACCCCCCCGCCGGGCCCCGCTTTCCGCC
>VXBH01004360.1:0-25700 GCA_013400035.1 Rynchops niger
TTACCCTTCTCTGGACCTGCTCCTAAATACAGTGAAACCTGCCTAATGTGACCAATGGACTTAAAAAATCCAGATACCCTGTTAATTGTCTGTCTTTAAACTCAATAACAAGACTGCGCGTATGCTTTAGTCATGTTGAAAAAAAAAAATGGGTGCTTTTCCTAATTTTGCCATTATCTTCCTTTGCAACCTCAGACAAGTGATTAAGTCACTCTGTGCTTACCTTCTTGTTTTATGAAACTACTTTGACTATATATACTGAAACTTTTGGAACTCATGGACTGTCATGCCTTCAGGACACATCAGGCAACTGGATTGCAGCCTTCATTGTCCAATCGTATCTACCACGATTTGCTTGAAGTAAGAATACACTGTTGTATAAAATATTTCCAATCGCCTTCTCCACTTGATCTAGCTAACGCTTGCTGTAAGGCTTTGTTAGTGTATGGTTGCTCCCATTCTTCGGCAATCAGAGTTCTTGTGCTATTTTGATCATTATTTAGCCTGGCATTGGGACAAACCCAATTTCAAATTTGTGAACAATATCACATTATAAATTAATGTCGGAATTCTTAACTTTTGGAAATTTCAAGATGGAAATAGTTATGTTTTTCTTAGAATTACCATGAATAATAGAAATAGCTTGGATAATCGTCAGAACTGTAGAATCAAAAGTGTCCAAATGGCTTAAAGCTGAATCTACCTTTTTCACAAATAGAAATATATAATTATGGACATATTTATTCGCACCTAGATTTAAGAAAGAAGTCTATATAGTATATACATACAATAACTCATAACTTTGTAACACATTTCTGAGAATACTATTTTTAAAATTTACTTTAAAACATATTATGTATGGAAATACTTAAATTCCTCTGTTACCCAAGTTGCTGAACATTTAGAAAATTTATTTCTAATTGCACAGCTTGCAAAGACAATCTTGAAAATATAATTATGTGCATTAACTTTTACTACCATCTCATCTAAAACATGCAGTTAGTAACAAAGTGACTACTAAACTGGGAGGCACAGGGTTGTCTCAGTGACCACCATGTTAACAGTCTCAGCTCTGGGTCATCGATAAGCATTTTCAGTGACTAGTCAGCCACCGACAAGTGCCACTTCTAATTACTTAGCTTTGGAAGGGGAAAAAAAAACAAAACAAAACAACACTTCAAAATGTTGTGCATGACCCTGATTCTTATGAATTTCATACACTGAGAATACTCTCTCATCTAGATTCAACCTATTTTGGATTCACATATTGCTAACAGAATTATTCATAACAACAGACTTCTAAGAAAACAATTTCAGGTTCTTTTTATTAGACAATTATCATTAGCTACAAAGTACTAGATGACTACAATTCCTCAGCTAGATCATTACATGCATATTGCATTTGATTCAGAATAAATGTCACACGCTCCTTCACTCGAGTTCTCAGCTATAATTATTAAAGTCTTAAGAACCAGCTCTGAATAAAATTAAAGAAAAAAAAAAAAACCACAAACTTTCACATTTCATAAAAGTCGAATCAAGTTCCAAAAAAATTTAAATCTGACAGGAGCGTTGAGACTTTCGTGGCCTCTGGTTATTGCACATAGTAAGGTATGTAGATAAGGAATTAAGAGTGGTGTCAAAATGCTATCTAGAACGAAGCTTGCAATTTCTCTATTTCAGCACAAGTTAAGAAAAAAAAAAAAAAACGTTTTTGATACTTCTTTTGAATTGCATGCAGTACACTTAATTATAAACTAGCATTTATTGCCTCAATATGAGAGTGGAAGGACCCCTGTTTGATCCTACCTCACACCACAGCGTGTTAGAGGATCCTATTCTTTTCCTGCTGGGTACCTAATAGTCAGCTGAATCCCAAGGCACTTCTTTAAATCGTCCATGGCCTGCACCAGCATCCTAATTGGTAGCAAAATTATGCATGTGCGGTGTCCTATAGCGGGAATAAATTAGTTGCACATGCAAATCTCACCTATTAACTTAATAATTTGTTTATATAGCTTATATTTCCTTTTTCTCCATTTGTACTTTGTGAGAAACCAGATATGAACCTCCCTGATTTGATCTAAGCTAAAGACATGCATAAATTTCTACAGCGCAGATGTCTCTAATTATGGCTTTTACAGAGCCATCGTGGAAAGAGTCAGAATTTACCCCAATATGTATTTCCATGTAGCAACAGGCATGAGGGAACTGATGAAACAATATTCACTGGGATATCAAAATCTAATAAAGAAGAAAAATGCTTTGATTTCTTTCAGTGATCCATATCATTATTTGGCATGGAGATATTCAGCGTGGAAATATTCAACATATTTCATCTGTTAAAACACTCAGCAGTACCTTGCCTGTTGATAGCAGCAGACTTGCTTTCTCCGCAAGAATAAGATAGCTGTGATTTCTGCTTCGTACCTGCATTGCACTTGCAGCATCACTTTTATTTCTAACGTAAGTATCTAAGACACAGCTCAGGAAGCATTTTTTCTTTAGTTGTTTAAGTCTCAGGAAAGCTGTCTGACCTAGTCAGCTCTCAATCACTTAAAGCAAGATCTTTGCACTGCATGCTTTGATCTCCCTATTCTCGAGAAAGAAAAATTGAAAGTGCTGACATAAAAAGATTAAATCACTTTAAACTGAATCAAAGACACTGTCAGCTTTACTACTTACTAGGAAAAGACCAGAAAAGCAATATTCTTACTGAAATTGGGTTTAGACTGATCTAGGAGTTGAGCAGTTCCAGCAAGTCAGATTCGACTCCCTAATTTATGAGATTTCAGCCACCAATGATTTAAATTTCACAAGGACAAACAAGCTCAAAAAGCGCCCAGTTTCTCTGCTGGAAATCACATTACACATTTTCCACTACCCTGGGGAAAATTTATCATTTTTGGTCATGACGGAACTAAACCAGAGAAATAAGTTCTTTCTTTTCAGGACAAAAACCTCTACAAAATTTAATATGCAGAAGGATTCAAAATGACAATTCATGAGTTTCACCATCCTGTCCGCTACTACCACCATCCCTCCACCTCCACTGAAATTTTGATCCTTTGATTTAATGTTCAGACCTTTCCCCAACTCATTCTATAATTGTATGAAAATTAAATTAGAGCCTGAAACAATCCGTTCTATGGTTGGCAGAAGCCCTTCTTTTGATTTAGATACTGGAATAGTCCCTTAAAAATCATCTCCCCATTTTTAGTCTGGAGCAGTTCAGACATTCAGTTGATTTTCTAATTTTCAGCTTAATTTTACTTTATCATTCAGGGTGGAGGGCACACTTTCATAGTCAGAGAAATTTCGAGTTGAAAAAACACGAAGCTTCCCTAAAAAAAATCTCACAAGAGAAGTTATTGTTTAAAATACTCATCTGTCTTTGATTCAAAATCCAGGGGTGTTAGAAGAGGAGATACTTCTGTATCATTTATGAATTCAAGGATTCTTTCATCATTAATGTATAAATGACCTTTTCTGTACAGCCTCCTAGTTTAGGAGTTTGTTGTTTTGTTGTTGTTTTTTTTTTAATTAAAAAAAAAATAATAATAAAAAATTCTTAAAATCTTCACTTTTCTTGAAACTTACATACTTCAGGACTGCAGCAAGTCAAGGAGAGGAAAAATATCTTCTGAAACAGAACCCAGTAGACTGGAACTCAATTAGATTTTGACCTTCTTCAGCCATAAAGGTTTGGTAGACAGACATTGTTTGCCACTTGCCTGAATTAAATTGGGTCTCCTGAGATGCATATGAAGCAATTTAAAAAAAGAAAAGCACCGTTAACTGAATTTACTCAACCATCAATCTGAAGTAAACCTTATTTACTGTATTCATCTATTAAACTAATATAATCTTTCACATTTTAATCAGAAAAAATGACATTTAATTAGTGTTACACAGACAAACACTGAAAAAGCTCCCCTATCTAAGCATTCAGCTAGGCCACTGTTTTTCAGTCTCACCACAGTGAGTCTTGTATGCTTTTATGCTTCCCTTGGTCTAAGTGAGCTGCAGGATTGTTTTATTAATTCAACTCCCTGGCACACTTCTGAAGCCGGAATGGGCGCTCTTGTCACAATTTCATACAAATGAGACCTTCTGGCTCAGCTGCCTTCCACCCCGAGAACTGGCACCATCTCCTTTCCCAAATCCATCCTCTAAATTTCCTTGTCTACGGTTCATTTTTTTTTAAGAACTTGTGATGGTTGAGAGATATTAGTTTATAAAAACAAAACAAAAATCAACGAAAGCAAATCAGTCATAATGCCTGCAATTCACAGACCTAGACATACCAGTAGAAAAACTAAAAGTCCTGTGCCCATGTTCCTGCCATACTTCCCCTTCTATTTTTTCCACCTGAGCAAAAGCTCCAGAAATGTTCTCCTGTTGAGTGGTTTCAGACTATGACTCAAAGATGCTTGGTGGTGCCTTGTACATTCAGTTTCTTCCACCCCAAGATCCTGAAATTAAGCAGGACACTTTTATGATGGCATACCCCTGTTTCTGCCCAAATTTCCTGCATTTGCCTTCTTTTTCTTTCACAATCTGCTTTGTAAGATTGACCTTTTTTTTTGTTCTGATTGGGGACCTCAGAAACTTTCCACTCCCAGCCTCGTGTAGAAATTAAAGATAACTGGTTTCACCACTAACATGGCCATCCCATTGTGCCATGGCTTTTCTACCAGGATGGTGACTGTTGGTGTTTAATGTCTCTTCAGTGCTTTGGATCTTGAGGAGCATGGCAGAGTTCTGATATGCAGCAGACTGTATAAACCAAACCATTCTAATGATGAAGCAGTTTCATAATCTCACTCACTCCAACCCATGTGTACATGCAGACCAAGTCTGTAAATCTTCACTTTTTGTTTTTGTTCGGTTTTGTTTTTTGGTTTTTTTTTCCCCAGGATTTGATTTCACCTTTATAGAAATAGGTAACCTGAATTATGACTTTAAAAAAAACATAGTGGGCCACAACGACACCAACAAATCAAGCCTCAATAAACAGTCTTCTGAGTCAGCTTGCAAAGCCTAAAACACAAATATATATATTTTAATATTTCATCATCATACAGCAGGGAATTAGAGCAGCAGCTCTGCAAAATTGTTCATTTAAAATCAAATTCTTCCATCTCAAAGTATACTTCCCCTCCCCTGCCCACACCAGGATTATATTGCAGCAATTCACTTCTAAGTCACTGGTTACACAATTTCAACTATCAGACAACACAGTCCAATAAAAGTGGCATTAGCTACATTTCACAGGAGCCTCAAAGACTTGTTTTAGAATAGGCAGCAGTTTACTCCAAAATTTTTTTTGTAACTTTATTCTCCCACCACAATACACAAGGAGATTTTATTCATTAAATGTCCACTTCTTTTATGCATGTATAAGCTGAAGGTTGTGGCCTTGTCTGAATCATCTAGCATCATAATATACATTTATTGAACAGTTTATTGATCAATGTCTGAATTGTCTTTTAACATGCCCATTAAAGAGAATTTTGACATTCTTTTTGGAAAAAAAGAAACAAAAAGATGAGAATAAGGAAATAGATCTTTAAAAAGATACTTGAGAATTCCTCCAGCAGCAACCTGCAGGCATAAGGGAAAACTCATTGTCAAGTATGATTTATGAAACCTTGTTAAATTTACTTAAGATAACTGGGAGGCAGACTAGTACGATAATAACCTCTTTAACGTAGAACCTTATGGAATATAGTGCATCCTTTATACAATAAAAAGGCTAATTTATCTTGTCACAACACGGAACTAAATTAATACAGAAGTCAAAAGGCTCTCAATTTGTGTTATTAAGTACAAACATTGGGTGATAGCCTAGCTATTGCTACCATTCAATGGGATTTTCTTGCCTTGTCATGTAAAAATTAGATTTTAAATGTGCATGCAAGAGATTACTGTAGTCAAATGAACGTAGATCCACCAGCAAAAAAAAATTTACTATACACTGTGGCTTTTCAGATCAGCTTTTTGTTTTTGTTTGGGGTTTTTTTGTTTGGTGTTTTTTGGGGTTTTTTTGTTTGTTTTTTTTTTCTTTGGTTTTTTTTAGTTTTGTTTTTTTTTTTGTTTTGTTTGTTTGTTTTTTTACACATAGCTACATTATTAAGCCATTTATATTATAAATTTCCAGTTAATTAAAAAGCATTACATTTTGGCAGATTTTTGGTCTGCAGGTAACCAGTTTCTTGTTTTACTGAGAAGTGGGAGCACTCCTTCTGGCCTACAAATACAAACTCACTGCTGCTTCTACTATTTGTTTCTATCACACAAATTGTTAACAGCTGAAAAGTTATTGCATGTAAAATGTGTATATATATACACAAACATACACACGCCTATATGCTGTTGAAGCTGTGTCCTGTTCTGAGCCTAGACTGGCAGGTGGTCGCGATGAACAGGAGATTCTTCTGAAGAATGGGAGACTCCTTGCCGTTGTGTAGCAAAATTAATGAATACCTGTAAGACAGGGAAAAAAGTAGGACTTTCAAAATAACAGTACTTTAACTGAAACTTTGGAGACATAGTTGATGATATTTTTCAGTTTCTTTCCTAAGCTTTTGTGACACAAAAATTAATAGTTTATGTTCAGGTAATCCCTCTAGAGATGTGTTTATAAACTCCAGAAATAATCTCTCTTCGCCTCTCCAGCTAAGACAGTCTTTGATGAATTATAAAAATAATGGTAAAATGAGCTACTACCTTATGTATGAAAACAATATTTTACTGCTGCACAAGTTAGTGGGAAACAAATGTTTTAATTTGCTTTGAAATGACACACCTCAGGAGCTTGAGCCTGCTGTTTCTATCAACAACCACCACAGATGAAGGTCCAGATATTTGAAGATGAAAGTATCCTTCTGAACATTGCAGAGTGACAATTCACCAACCAATGTGCCTCCTTGACTCTTTTTTATTTTTAAACAGATCTTACTACAGAAAGGCTTGTTTGCTTTTTAATCACACGACTATTTGACATCAAGGAGCAGAAAGATGGCTGTTCTTGCTTCAAATTATCATATTCATATGCAAACAAACTTGTGATGCATTATAAGGGTGTTTGTTATTCAGAACTATTTTCCTGTTTAAAACTGACACTCAGTTAGTCAGAGAGAGGAAACAATGGTAGGTGAATGAGGTGATGAATCACCATGAATAATGGAGAGGAAGTAAGCTGGAGTGAACAATGCCTGAACAATCAACAGGCTGAAAGTACCTTATATTCAGCCATTCAGTGAGGAGATAATTTAACAAGCAGTTAATAGATCAGTACAGATCAGAATATTTAATTAATGGTTTGCGCATGGGAAAAAATAAGTTGACACCATCTATCATGGCAAATTAATACTATGACTAAATGTGACTCTCTCGGTTTGGAGAATACAAAACAAGAAGTTGCATATGAAGATGCTCTAACAACACCATAACCACCCAGAAACCCCATCCTTGCCATCATTCTGTTCTTCCTGTTGCCCAATAGCATTTCATAGCTTTTAGAAGTGGGATCTCTTCTGTCTGCTTGTGCATTTTCACTGTTCTCTAATGTGCAGCATGATACACACTGCAAAAGAAAATTCTCAAAGGAAAATGTCCCGTAAGTCTAAGGTTTACTGTAATTTGCAGAGACTGGTTCAGCCTTTTCAAGGACATTTGTAAGATCCCAACTTTTGGACTGTGGAGGTGACAGTTCACAGTCCCACCTTCTCATCCCACACAGATCTAGATGCACCTAAACCACTGATTATGCATGCACACAGTACAAATATGTAGCTTATTGTGATGCTTTTACTGTGCTAACCTCCAGTGTAAAAGCAGTAGGGTTTACTGCGTAGACCTAAGATAGCCTGGAGCTTGTTGCATGCATTTGAGTAATCCAGCAAATGATATCATATTCTATTGCACCAACAATTACAGTACACAGCATGTTCAGACAGAACAGGAAGAGAAAAAGAAAGACAGGAAAAGAAAAATAGAAAAAGATAGGAAAAAAAAGAAAGAAAGAAAGAAAAAGAAGAAAGAAAAAGAAAAAAAAAATACCTGCTCCAATGTTGTTTGGCTAATGGAGTAGTGTTTGATTTGGAGAAAAGCTCTGTGATTCTCGAGGACTCTGAAGAGCTCTGCTAAGCATCCCTGACTTCGTGGTACATGGTACTCGAGCAGGTTAAGATGCTGTCCCTTAAAACAAGCAAAAATCCCAGAAACAGATAAAAGTGAACACACATTATGATGAGGTTACATGTGCTTATAACTAGGCTAGTTTCAATAGGCTCTTATTGCAGTTTAACATGGAAAATATGAGCTTTCAAACAGGAATTTATTTTGACTACATGGTAGCACAAAGAAATGTCCATACTCAGAGCACACATTTTGTGTGTATTCTGAGATGACATTTTGTTAATCTCAGAAAATATGTATAAATTCTGGACAATTTTATGCTACAGCATTTTAATCCAACAAGATTAGTACTATTACAATGCAGTCTGGGAAAAGGTTGAGCGAACACACACACACATAAACATACACAAACAGGTTCATATCTAAGGTAGTCATAGTTTTACATGATTCTTTTCCTAAACATGGATAAAATTAAAAAAACACAAGCAAAATAAATAAAGGCCTTTGAGAGTTTTTCTTGGAATTTAATTACTATAGGTCTTTTGTAAGGCTTTGTATCAAATAAAAGAATCTCAGTAAAGACTGAGACTTATCATCTATGGACCTTATCAGAAAGCAATCAAAGCAAATACTTTCAGTGACTACACTGCACTCCTACTTCAGGTGAATGCAAAGGCGAGTTCACTCATCAACTTCAAACTTCACCAACAATAAAAGCAAAAGGAAATTTTCATTCAGAGAAAGGGTCTGTTTGGTTATGTTGCCTAAATGACTATTTAGAGTTGATTCAATCAATATCACAAGTCAGATTTTTAAGAATTGCTTTATAGGAAAATAAAAGGGATGCTCATACACACTTTTTCTAAAAAGAGCAATATATCCAAATGTGTATATATTGTTCTTACCAGTCCATACTTAATCCTGCCATAGAACAAATACTATGTTGAGGAGTTTTAGCTGTACCTTGAACTGTGTTCCAGGAAAATGCAGCTGCAGATGGTCCAAAATCATTCTTCGATAGCCGATTTCTTTACTAAGCCAAACCTTGACAGAATAGCCATCTCCAAACCTGAGAATGATACACAGAAACATAAATCCATTTGTCTACATTATGAAGACAGGGAGAATATTTGTTTCAACTGATTTTCTTATACTGATTATGTCAAATAACGTCATGTATGCCTACTGTATTATCATTGTGATTTTAGTATTATACTATCGAACAATAGAATTTCAATAAGGAATCTGTTAAATTAATTATAACAAACAAGCAAAAAAATGTGTTATGCCTTTGTTTTAATTACTATGGGATACTTCACTATTCAATGTACTTGAACTTCGGCTAACTAAAGTATGATTTAATTGTTATATTGCTTTGAATGGTTAGCAAAAACCTGAAGATTATCAATCACAAATACAGAGGAAAACAAATCCTTTAACTTTTTTAATGAGAAAAATGGGAATGTAGCACTATTTTCCAAATCTTTTAATAAAGCTGCACAGCTTTTATTTCAGCAATGTGAATACAATTGCGTTTTACAGATTCACAAAGGCAACTATAGGGTTATTTAGAGAGACGGTAAAGTTAATGAATTTTCTTTAGCTCTATGGCCACACAATCTGTCTCAGAATAATTTAGGAAATGAACTTCTCTTTCTCAACGTACATGTGATAAAAGTTAAGTACAGGCAATCTAACCAACACATTATTTTTTATTAGATTTACTCACTGCTAATATTTAATTGGGGAAGTTGCAATAAACCCATAAACACTGAAATGGCAATCCTATTTTTATGCACATTGCTTAATCATTGTAAGTTTTGTGGCACCAGTTTCCAGAGCAAGGTGCAAGGGCAGAGCTCAGCAGAGAGATGGGGTGACATGGGGCTGCTGCTGCTGCATCCCTCCCCTCCCAGCCCTCCTTTGCAGCTACGCGTCCCTCCCTTTGGTTTCAACTTCTTGGTTAATTGCTAGGGAAAAGAGAGCAGCAGCAGCCAAGTCAGAAGAGCTTTCCTCCGCTGCTGCTGTTCCCTGTAGCCAGTGAGTGATAGAAAGGCGGAGCTGGGAGATGGACAGGGAGCTCAGACCGCATTGCCCACCTCCCCCCAGAAACCTGCCCCTTCCTCCATCTTCCCACTGACCACTACTCCCACATCCTTCCCTCCAGCATGACTTCCTTTTCTTCATTCTACAGCTCTGTGATTATGCATCCCCAAATCCTTTTCTGCAGGACTATCCTCCGTATGGCACCCTCGTGCCAATACCCTCCCCTCTCCCACGTCTTTTCTGTGTACAACTTGTGATTCAGGGTAGCAGCTGGGTTAGCTGGATCCAGCAGGTGTGAAGCCCATTTTCATGTGATCAGAGCAGAAGTACGTATCACAGCACACTCTATGCTGCTGCCCTTTCCAGTATAGAAAAACATGCCTACAGAATATCAATCAAAGTGTAATAAAAAATAGAAAGGACTATTCTGAGACTTATGTCCAGTTTAACCACTGTCTGAGCAACTACCAGCAAAATACTTCACATGAAGCACCACCTATTCCTCATCTATAATGCCTGTACAGCAACGTAAGACCTTTAACTTCTATTTTGTGTTGGACCAGAACCTCTGCTGTTATAAAGCAATAAAGTCTTCACTGATTTCAGAGCAGTGCAAGTTTCCACAACGAAAAATTCTAGACTGCATATTTTATTCTATTAAGAATTCCACATGAATTCAGAATATAATTTCCAAGGATCATCTCCAAGAAGAATCCTATTTCTTTGTGTAGAATGAAACCACAGTTGCTACATTTTAGGTATGACGGTGGCAGCTTCTGCATAAGAACTTGCACTGTATGAAAAGTCACATTCCAAGTAAATTGTTGTAGGATTTTTTGTTCTTTGGTTGAGGTTTTTTAGTATTATGGGCTTTTTTAAGTCATATGCAACCACTGAACTGCTTGAAATAGAGTAAGAATAAATGTTCCTGATGCACTGTCCTGTTTGTTGATTCCTGAAGGATGTTATATGAATTAAATCCTATCGGGTCCAAGCCGCAGGGCACCAAATATTCACTGAGCAATAAGACCTGACAGATGAACAGTGCTGCTACTCCAAAGAGATCCAGAATAAGGTGGGATCCAAAGCAGTAGCTGGCCAATTTCCTTTGCAATGATTTACTAACACATAATAGATCTCTAATTAAATGTTTTAAATGCATAGCATCATCCCTGAAAAAAATACATGTGACAATAAAAAAAGATGTTACAAAGATGGATATAGTTAACAAGGGTGTTCAATTTACTTGACAGCCAACCTGAGGCAACATTTTACGGGAGATCATTGATTCTGATCAGCTTTCTGGCATCTCTACACAGACAACATTGAATTACAGTTTTAAAAATGCTGGCTTCTGGAGATGTTCAACAGTCTCATAAAATGAAATTGTATGCAATGATGTTTCCAAAGAAAATGAATCAACATTCTGATTAGCAAAGACAGAGAAGTTTGTGCAACTTTGGTTTTATTCTAAATAGTGGATGACATAAACACCAGCATGGTACAAATAAAAAGCTTTAAAAGATTGTTTTTTTCTTTCAGCTAGTCAAATTATGATGCTTCTATACCTTGCTTTTATAATTCATTTTAGTACAAGAACGCCCCATATAGAGTAAGCTAATAAGCAATAAACATTTCGCCTTGCTATAATCAGCAAGCTGCTTTCAGCAGCAAACTGAGGTGATGGAAATTGAGGTGACTATTTTTTTCACTGTTTTCCTCTCTGATTCAGACAATATAATTAATTCAGAAACCCAAAGTAGAATTACAGAGAAAAGCACAATCTGGTTTGATTAGCACTGTTAGGATCAAACCTTTAGCACCTGATAGTTCAAGACCTAAGGAGGAAAACATTATCATTAAAAAGGCATAAGTTGAGCCAGCACACCTGTTCAGCAGCCATCTGCTGCAAAAGAATCAGCATCTCTTCAAAGCTATTCAACAAAGATATTTTCCACTGCTAATTTCTACCACATTACTTTAACAACACCTGCATTTTTATTTCTGTATACACGCAAACACACATATTCTGACAAAAAAAAATTTTTCCTCTCGATCCTTCCTCTTCTCCCTCAGTCAAGCTAGTAGTTCACACTTTATTTTTACCTCATTAGCAGTTCTGGGAGTATTACTTATTAAGTGCTTTACCTGCTAAAATGCCAACGTGAGACCGAAACGAAAATATAAATTCCCAGACTGATTGTAAACTAATTAACTTGAGTATTAACAGCAGCATCAGCTGCAAAAGCGTGAGCTTAGCCAGGACTACAAAATGCATCCAAGAACTCCACACCTTTAATTCCACAGGTCCTCAAGCAAGCTGAGCAGCTCGCATAACGAGGGAACAAAAGGAACATAAAATGGCAACAAGGAATGGAACAATTTCCATGTCAGGAATTACTAAATATACTATAACCTTTCAGTATCGAAGAAAGATGGTGATGTCATTGAAAGGTGTTTTTACTGAGACCGGAATCATGACTGGCCTAAGGAATGATTCTTCACTCTCCTATGTTTCTCATGCAAGAACAGGGGGCATTACATTCAGTTATAGGAAAGGCAATGCAAAATCAGTAAGAGGAGGTAATTTTCCTTACAGCACATAGAGAAACGGTACAACTCATTGACACAGGCTGTGGTGGATGCCAGAACTTGACATGAGCTGAATAAGAGATTAGAGAAATTTAGGGGGAGAGGAGAGGAAGGGGAATCCACTAAGAGCACCCTTGGCTTATGAAGCCTCTAAGCAACAAATTGCTGAAGGGTTATGAGTAATGTGGAAAAGTAACTTCCTGTGCTTATCTTGTTCCTGTACTTTTCCCTCCTGGCTGCTGTCAGAGAGAGGATACTGCCCTAGACGCGTCTTTGATCTGACCTCACGATTGTTTCAGTACCAATATCACAAGGAGGAGGTCAGCCAGGGCTAATCGCCCAAATGGCAAACAAACTCTCAGAAGGGTTTTGCAGCCCGTGATGCAGTTCCAAAGCTACGCTGCCAGCAGTGCAAAGAGAGATAATCTAAAACTACTTCAGATATGTGTCCACACAAGCTGCAGTCACACACTGGAATAAAGTGTGGCCAGATCTGTAGCTATAAGGAAGCCCCCTAGCTGCTTTCCTGGTGCTCTTTCTAGCCTTGCTAAAGAGAATGGATCTAGTCACCCAAAGGATGAAAATTATTGTGACTACCAAGTAGAGGCACTTGAGGCAGATCACGTAATACTAACTTCTCAATGTTCCCTTCTGTCCATTCCTCAGAGGTCCTGGTTCAGAGATTTGAATGGGGACAAGAAGAGAAGTTGCTGAAAGATAATGCCTTGTGGCCACACAGCTGAGCCTGCACTTGGCTGGTCACAAGGGGTTCCTAGAGCTACTAACCCAGTGGTTTTTGAAGCTTGACCCATTAAATCCTGTTTTCTGTGACAGGTGAGAAAGTCCATTATTATCAGACTTCTACTTGCTTTTTTTTTTAAAAAAAAACAAACAAACTGTATTTTCATTTAAAACACTTAGGAGTTTTCTTGTCCAATAATGAAAAAAACCAAGCCACTGTTTTAACTTACAGCAGGGTCCGGAATGACCATTGAATCACACTCTTCCCAAAGCCCATTTACCATCTCTTCTCTCCCCCAATCAAAATTGGTGAATGTAAACTCAGGAAATCAAGAACATGTCTCTATTTCCCAAACCTTAATGAATAAGAAAAGCATCTAATCATCCATATGCTTTTTTTTTCCCACTAATCAAAGATTACATTTCCCAGACAATGTTGTGCTATGTATATATACACATCAAAAAATAACAGCTCCCAGAAAGTTTCCTGGTGGAAATACAATGTGCATACTTTATGTATGCGCTAGTCTGATTGATCAAAAGATTACTTCAAAATGACATTATTGGATAACAAAATAAAAAATAATAAAGAGAACATAGGCATTTAACATCTGCAAGGAACTGCGTCTTTTAGAATATATGCCATAAATCAAAGAATGGGAATAATTTGTTACTGTGCTGTTTTTGCTCCTCTGCTTTGGTTTACGTTCATTTGCAGACAGAGGGGGATCTACTTGCCCTAAGTGAATAAGCCTCATCTAGACAAGCTAACTTAGTTATTCCAATATGATTACTGAAGCATGGGATACAGATTCAGGTCATTCCCCCTACAACCCTAGACACAAGTACATTTTACAAAAACTTGAACAACATTAAAACAAAACACTTTGAAAAACACTGAAAAAGGAAACAAAAATTAAATAAAATAGTGAAAACAAATACATTACAATTTAAGATAATTTTAAATCACACAACAAATTTAATTATTCCATCTATTAAGTGGCAGCTAAAGATGATATCTAGGAAGGAAAAAAGATTATTAAATTTGAAATAGTTGCTTTATTTTTTAAAAAATGCTAAAATCAAATACAAATATACTATTCACTTGCAAAATACAAATTCCTGCAATTATTCAGAACATCCTCAGTGCTGCTGAACAGACAAACGTGATTGGATGCAAACAAACAAACAGAAATAACAAATATACTATCCATATACTATTCATAGATTTGGTTTCATTATTTTTTAATTGATTATGATTTTTCCAGGGTGTTGTGTTTTAACCACAGCCAGCAACTAGGACCACGCAGCCGCTCACTCACTCTCCCTTCCCCTGCCCCAGAAGGGTAGGGAGAAGAGGGAGAAAAGCAAGGGAAAGGGAAAAAAACCCAACCTCATGTGTTGAGAAAAGGAAAATAACAATAACAATAATAATCATGGTAAAAGAATATGAAAGACAGAAGTCACTCTCACCACCTAAACTGGTTGCCTAGCCTGACCTCAGCAGTGATCGCGGATTCCCACCTCCCCAGCCAACCCCCATTGATATATTGAACATGGAAATACTATGAAAAATATATCTGTTTGATGATGTTGATATTTATGACACACTGCTCCAATGAATGCCAATGATACTGTGTTTAGAGACAGGTTTGAAAAATGACTAGTAAAACAGTACATAGATCATATACCAGGGAAAGAGGAGAATATGAAATCTTAATTAGCTGCTGCTCATTGAATGAACAGGTACACAGATGTAACGCAGTGTCCCGCGAAAAACATAGTATAGAATGACAAGAATTGCATTGCAATGCACATGCACAGTAGGGCTGACAATGTTGCACAAAGTTTTATGACAGTGCAAAGATATTGCTCATCTCTGAACTCTCAATCTGTGTGTTTTTGAAGTTGTAAGAACTATTTTCTTCAAGCTTTCCTCTGGGAAGATAAACTAATAGCTATATTACATGAATACACATACACTGCCTTAATAAATTTTTCATGTACAAAAGGAATTTGTTTTCTAGTCAACAGGAATAAATCCACTTTTATATTTTATGGCATGTAAGAAACTTACTGCTAGTATATCTGTTAGTACAATAACACTGCTTCCACCAAAGGCTGAAATATTGATGAGATATTTAAACTTAATCCTCTCTTTTCCATTTGAGGAATCTCCATGTGTGAGACTGAGAAAAACAATAAAATATTCTCAATCAACCTTTAAAAAAAAAAAAAGGTAAAGCGTAAATAGCTTTCCAACACATTTCCCATTCTGACTCTGCTATAACAAATGGATTAATTGTTGTGTAATTTAATCAGATGGCTTGCTGATCAAATTTGAGCAGACTTGATGTGCATGCAGCACTTGAAAAATTGGTATGGGTTTTTCAGCTATGAGAAGTCTGTCCAGATGGCCCTAGAATGAAGGATAGTATTCAAAACGTTGTTCCCATAGGACTAACCAGCTGTATCTAACATGGAAATGCCTCTGTGAAATTTTAAAAAAACATTAAGTATAATGGAGAATACTGGAGAGAGCATTAAAATGTAATCCATTCACAATTTAGAGTAATTGACTCAGTTGGCAGGAGTTGTCTGAAATTAGGTTTTAACAGGCACGACTACGAACACATCTATCTCATGCAAACCACATCTATAGAACCCAAGATGCTAACTTTTTGTAAATTGCACTTCAGTTTGTTCTTTACAGTTAACGTCCTTCTTGACGTGAGTCAGAAATTTGCCACCTGCAACAAAAGGCCTTTCTAAAGAAGTCCAATACTTATTATTCTACTGAGAAACACTTGAGGTTACTTTAAATCTGTTTACACATAGATAAATAAAGTCAGAGGTCTACAGGTGGGAGCAGAAACCCCAAACACCTCCATTCGTAGCGAGAAGACATTTCTGGATGAGCATTTTGTAACAGGCTTGAACAAGAACTAGAAAAATTAATCAAGTCTCACACATTAGAAGCAGCATGTGTCACTTTTTACATCCCTATGAAGCTTTTATGTTTCACATTATCATCTTCCTGGAGTTCACCCATACCCTTCATAGCAGAATTTTGTACCACCATCTGACAAAGCTGTATTCAGTCCAAGATTATAGTCTTTCACATCTGCCAAGGGCTGAAAGTGTAGTGAGAGAGAAAGCTGAATCATTGAAGCTTCCCACCTCAGCAAAGAAGCAGATTTAACAGGGCCCAAAGGAAGGCCCATTAAGCCTTCATCACACATCCATCAAAAAGGTGATCATAATCTAGGCTTTACAGGCCGGAATGGTACTAAAGGAAAAGCAAATAAAACAATTCTGAGGGTTTTCATCACGACAGACAGAATCACCACGAAGGGAAGAAAATAAAAATGTCATTTCAGTAGATATAGGTACATTTAAAAGAGGAAAGAATTCAAGACAAGCTAATGTAAAGGCATGTAATATCAAAATGTGCTCCTACTGTTATTTCGTACAATACAGGACTCCTATCATAAATAAAAACTGTAGGAAAGTTTTATTTCGTTTAAGTGTTTATACAGTGTTTCGATTTCTTTCCTTCTTCCAATCTTCAAAGCTGGATCACATCACCTGTACTCGATTTTAAAATATTTGTCCAATTTTATTTGTAGAAACAAATTGAAGACAGACTAAAGGATATCAAGGGCTGCTTATAAATAAGCACAATTAAAAAAAAAAAAAAGCTGTAAAATCTAACAGAGAAAACATGATAATCTACAACTACGGTCCCCATTAATTTATTTTAGTAACATTCTTGCCTGTGTATTACTAGCCCAATTCATTCACACACAAAGCACACAAAAGCACCATCAAAAAACAATCTTTATGGTATGAGTGTTTTAGATTAAATCAGATGCAGAAAATTCAGTTTTGCTTATGCCTTCCTTCACTTACATTGCTTCATGGAACAGTTTCATTAAACAAAATCTAAGGTGGTGGCAGTAGACGAGATGGGTGCCATCCACTAGACAGGGCTAATTGCAGGAAAATACTGAAAAATATAACTGACTATTGACTATACCAGTGGAGGTGGCTGTTAAGGAGAGTGTTCTTTTGCCAGGAGGTGTTTCCTATATAGATTTAGAAATCCTCAGGGTCTATCACTTCGGAAGTAACAACATTTTCCTCTATGTGGCAGTGAGAATGATAGGGCTGTTAAATAATAGGGAGGGAAGGAAAATGAGAAGGATGGAGTAGCTCAGTACTTTCAAGCCCTGGAAGTTTTTCAGGATGTTCACAGGCAGAGTGGAAAGTGAGAAAACAATAAGACCAAAATAAATTAAAGCTTCATTTTTGCAATGGTTCTCTTTGGATTAATAAGCAAAAGAATCCTGCTTCTCTTCTCCTTTCCCATCCCATGTAGATGCAGAAGTCCTCCGTAAGATACATGATGCACCTGGAAATTGTCTTCAAAGCAGTTTGGAACATGAATTACACAGAGGTACTGGGTTCCTTAATCTCCTAACAATTACTTTATTTATTAGGTGTGTGACAGCCTGGGGTTTATGATGGAGCACTGTATTGGTAAGTAAAGAAAACCACAGTCAGGAGTTCTGTCTGGAGGGAAGTTTGGAAGCTAGAGTAAGCAATAAAATAATAGGAGCACAGGGACAGTCTTTGGCTTCTCCCCAGCACTTATCAAAGGATTTCCAAAGAAAGCAGGGAAATTTCTTTACTGTATGCTTAATTAAAAAAAAAAAAAAAAAGAAGAAGAAAGAAAAGAAAGCTTTAACAGCTGTGTGTATATGAGGCTTTAAGACTGTGCTCTCTACAGTGGCTTTGTTCCAGGAAGCCAAGAAAATGAATTAGGCAGTCAGAGCAAATTCAGACAACTGCATGATTTTAATTAAATCCTTTGATAAAGCTAGTGACTATTTTTTCCTAATAAAAGGTTCTAAAGTTTTAGAAAAATTCAATATTTTCCTGAACAGTAAGTGTGGAAAATTTGGAGACTAAATCAATCAATAAGCTAGGAGTTAAGGGGATTTTAGTTCTGCCTTAAATCTTAGTGCAGCTTCAGCTACACAGTTTCCATGGAAAATCCTCAGCAATATTGGTATCCACCACACATATTATCCCACATGAATGCCACTGACATACATTAAAGAACTGTCATGGCAAAACAAGGAACATAAACCTGCTGATAGGTGGAAATATTCTTAACATAGACAAGGTGTGCTTTTTTTAAAGTTACAATTATTTTAAGCAACTAATTCCTACAAATACGACTGCCAAACATTCTTATCATGACCTTGCTTTGGAGAATTTAAAAGAGGCGCTCACACAGCCTTGGCTCTTGAATGGCTGATCTGTGAATGTCTTGATATCCTCAGAACTAATTTGAAGATACTTCCAGCATGTCATATAGCTTATTCTTCTGCATTTATTTGCTTGCTGTGATCTGAAAAGGGTATATCTACAGAGACAGTGCAGCAGATTGAGAAATAACTGTCCTATTTATGTGAATAAGGTGCATACTTATGAGTATGCTTATGATGTTCTTGCTTCCTAACACGGTGGATGAAAAGACGCTGCTAAAGGGAACATCAGGAGTAGCAAACCAGTTATAAAGTCACTGAGAAAAAGGTGAAGCTAGCCTTTGTGGAACGCCTGATTTTCAGTCTTGAGGTCAAGCTGAGAAGACAGAGACATGCACTCACTCCAGAGAATCTGAACATAAAAAGGCAAGACCCACATTTATCCCAGCTAACTTCATGCACTCAACTGAAGTGCCTAAGTAATACCATTTTTCCTTATTAGGGGATACACACATCTTCGGAAAACAATTTCAGCTGTCCAAGGTCTGCATTGTCCTCTACAAACACCTGTCTCTTACTGGGAAAGGAATAAAGGGTGTCTGCACTCTGCACTCCTGCTAAAAGTACTCCAGCTAGTGGGACAAGCAGCCAGTTTGTGCTATGAAATTTGGGAATAAGAGATGGGATGGCAAAGACAAAGAGCTAGATACAAAAGAAGCAGAAAGTGCTGAAGAGTGATTGGCTTCTCATGCCTCCAGAAATTGAGGCAACTATTGTCTGAAAGGTATGCAAACATGAAAAGAAGGTTATGAACACATAGAACAATCAGACCCCATTTTTTTCACCATCCAGTTTGTAAGGTCTCCAGCCAAAAGTTTGTGTTGATGAAAAAGACCTTGGAAGGAAAGAGCTTATTAAAGTAAATGCGAATCAGGCCCGTCATGCTAATGTAGCTGCAAAACATTTCTACAGGGCCTACAGTTAGACACAAAGGAAAGGACAGAAAGCCAAAAGTGCCCTCAGGGGACAAGAAGTTATCAGAGACACTGGTAACTTCTGCCTTATAACCACGGCAGACAGCAATTCCAAAACATTTCTCCAGAGCTTGTTTACATTGTCAAATGTATCTGCACTTAAGAGTGCTAAACGCTGAGCTGGTACAAAGCAGTGTAGCTTTGCTGCCTGTAAATGAGCTGTATCATTTTACACAGCTGACTGTCTGGGTATCATAAAAATTTTGCTTATTACTGAATGTAAATGTTCTAGCTATAAGTTGCAGCAACTTTACTCTCAGTTTATGATCCTGTTTCCTTTACGGTGGTTTGAGTCCATCCTCTAAATAAACATCCTCATTAACATATATTAAATTAACTTACAAGCAGAGTTGACGCAGAAGACAGGCTCATGCACACCAGGAAAAGGACACAGAAAACAGCATAAATATCTGCAATTACCAGTGAATTCAGTAGGAAGCAGAGATGGTTCAAAATACATTGTCTTACTGGCTGCTGACCTGTTAAAAGTGCTTCTTCCTGTTATAAGAAATCCTCACAAGGAACCAAAGCGTATTTCATCTCAACACGTTGAATTCTCACAATGTATTTCTCAGGTTGAGTGCAGAAGTGCTTCATTTTAGATACAGATCTGTCTCTTTCAATTACCAGTGCAGACTACAAAGCATTTTAGCATGGCCATATGTCAGTTTAGCTTGCTAAGATATCCTAATTGGCTCTTTTTTTAACTTCACTGATGGCAGGAAAAGAAAGATGTGCTTAGCAGTCATAAGTATTTATGTCTTGGCACTATTAGAGTGTCTAGCCAGCTCTTACATTGAACGTAGCTGCAGAAGGTTTGATGTTGACATATAATACCTGTTTTTAATGTGCTGGGGAGAACCAAGACACTTGAAACTTCCATTGACCATTATAGCAAGCCGTGTGCAGAGGGCTTCACATTCTTCCATANAAAACAGAGAATGTTATTTATACCTAACTCTAATTAAAGTGGAAGGAATCTGGACAGTTGCAAAAATGGGTACACAAAACCTTTGACTTTGAAGGCAAGAGTCCAAATTGTAACCCTCGTCAGTACGTACCAAAAGTTATTACCACATGACAGCTAGAAGAGAGCCCTAAAATGGAATTTATGTTTTTAGTCCAGAACTAATTGGAAAATTCTGGCCACAATACAAAAGTTTTATTAACACAAGCAAATTCCTGATAGGCAGTCTCAGAAATGCCACTGAGTGTGAGAGCCTCTGTTATTCCTTGTACAACCTCTTTGTGGTCATTCCGAACTAAAGGATAGAGGGAGAAGAATGAAGTAAGTTTGCTCAGCTTGCCTCTTGCATAGTACATACCTTTAAAAAGTAGTTACCCTTAGTCTGATTGCAGGATAGATGATGCAAAACACTACAATCCAAACAGAATTTAGGACATGGAAACACAGCTGGATAGAAAAGTAGGATCCTGTTAGATGCGACTCCATCAGACGATAAAATAATAACTTTGTATTAGTAAAGTTTAGGGCAGATGGGCTGCCATTCTCCATATTATACAGAATTGCATGAGTATTTCTTCCAAAGCATCGCTGTAGACACAGGACATCAGTCAGGACGTATCCATCATCTCAAAGGATCAAAGTTATTTGATGTTCCTGCAATTCACTGTCTGCACTCCCCAACCCTTCTAAGACAGATAAACAAGAGTTCCCTTGTGTGCCTCAGCCCTGTGCCAGTACAAATTAAAGTGCTTTTACTGAACAAGCATGGCAATTAAATACCCTCCTAGCAACAATTTCCTTAAAATAGGTCAGGGATAAGGTGAGAACTGCCAAAACATTATATTTGAGAGAGATGGGGGGAGGGCTTGCTAACATATCTTTCCAGAAACCAGGAAGTTAGCTGAGTCTCCTCGGGACGCAGTAACTCCTTCCTAATGCTCCCCTTGGCATAACAGTCCCCAGCTGTGGCAAAATAAGACAAATTTAGGCCTGTATGGACAGTTAATACAATCTCAGTCCTCCCCACCTCAAAAAAAAAGTTAACATTGTTTCTGAAAATTAAGTAAACAGACCTCAAAAGCTAATTTTTATACAGGAAGTCATCTCTATGCCTTATGCACTTATTTGCTGATATGCATGAAGATTCACTTAATAAGAAAAAGTCCTTTACTTATAAAAGTAGCCTTTGAAAGAATTTCAAATAAATCTCCAATGGCCTTCAGCAAATAGTATAAAATAATTTCTCCTTCCTTCACCCTGGCACAACAGTATCTCATTAATTAGAAATGAAATTGTGCTATCACAATCACTGTACTTATATCTGCTTCAATTCATTCATTTGTAGAGCTAACCGAGTAAGTAGTAACAATTTGATTTTTTTTTTGCTTACAGCATATTAGTAAGGAGACCACAGCTATCTTCTGTTTACCTGGTGTTTGACAACTAAGCGTTCTTAATCTGCACTGAAAAGTCAAAGCACACTGTTTCCTGAAAAAATCACTCAAATTAATTCATAACCTGTGTTCCCTAAATGAGTGAGCTGGTAAGCACTTGGGGATCAAATACAGGTATGTGATTTTCAAGATTCAGCTTCCATAAATAGAATACCAGAAACTTTTGAGAGCATTTTTCCATCAGTAATGTAGCACACACATGTACAGGGACAACAAATACATTTTGAGAACGTCTGGAAAAAATGTAACAAAACCTAGAATATACTGAGGGCAGTTTTGCTGCATTCTTTTATTGATTCATCTATGCTTCAGATCTCATTTGGCCAAAAAGTTACATTGTTGTTTTGATTAATGAGTTCTGTTCTCTCTGGGCAGAGATCTCTTCATGATCTCTCCCTCACTTAAAGACATTTTGTATATAATTATATGTACCATACTATATTCACTAAAGGAACATTTAATTTATTCCATTTTACTATAGATGTTACGAAAGAGTATTGATGTTTCCTCCATTAAACTGATACACCAATAACCATATCAGAGAACTGACAAGATATTTAATGTAGACAGACTCTTCTAAGAGGACGTGGTCACTCCTACCATTTCCAGTAGTACATACAGAGAATAGCTGAGGCATCTTTCTTTAGGGTGTCATGGCATCCTCTTCTCACAGACTGATGCAAAACAGAATCCTTAATAAAAATCAGAAGCGGGTTTTTCACTCCCACCTCCCTTTGCAAGATTTTTATAGAGTGGGCAGTTGCAAAAGGATAACCTGGTGTTGCAAACAATAAGAGACACTGCAACATTGAATAGAAAGCACATAAAAAGGAAGAATTCATTGCATCATTTCTTCTGTGCCTGCAGTCCCCTTAAGCCACATTCTAAACCTTGAAAATTAAACATAGCAAATATTTAGGATTTACACAAGTTCAATTTTCACGAGCAGGAAGGAATTGCCATAAAATACGAAGACATATTCCGCGTTTCACACCAGGGTAAGCTTGCCTTCAGAATATGTTCTGCTCTCAGTTGACAGCAGGTGAGGAGCGAGAACAGGAATATGCTGGCTGCTGGGATAAGGGTCTTACCTGTGGGATGTCAGCACAGCTGCACAGCCATCCTGAATTTCCTTCAGGATGGTTTTCCAAAGGTGGCGTTTAGAGCAGGGATCCATCCCAGAGCTGGGCTCATCCTATAGGAAAAATGAAAATGATGATACAGCAGTATGGGAAAAACATGCCACAGCTCCAGTCCAGCATTAAGAATTTAGAAAGCTCACCATAAAATAAGATATTTTTCTCTTAAAAAAATNATATATCCACACATATACTTTTTATATTAGGAGAGACTTACAGGTCTTTTTCCTCAGTTTCTGGGAGGGTTTGGTGCCTGTTTCTCCCCTACGTGCTCATCTGCCATGAGCACAAATATGTGGAGAGGTCCTGTAACTCCCAGCTGCCTGCACTGCCCATACCATACTGGATAGTATGTTTGAATTTGACATCTCCAGCAATCACTGCCAGAGTCCCTTCAAGAGGAATGCTCACCCACGGTGGAGAGAATCCACAGGATTAAAAATGACAACCCAGTCAGTGCCGCCCAATGCAAACTGTCTGGCAGACCCATTTGCCACTTGGATGACTTTCATGGATAAAGAAGCACAGGTACAAAACCTACATTTCCACGTCCTAGCTAATCCTTCTGTCCTCACTAATTCAAATTTTGACTTCATCTACTTGTGGAAGCAGAAGGAATGATATCTGATTGTCAAAAGCCAGCCTCTGTCACTACAAAACTAGGGAGAAAGAAACTCTTCCACTTGCATTTTATACTATGGAATTTCATGAGAGGTGTCAGCACAGATTAGGGTGGTATGGCCTTGGCCAATGTATTTGCAGGAAGGAATCCCAGCTGAAACCTGGAAGCAAAGTTCTTGAGAAACAAAGCAAACAAAACACCCACTTTGATGCTGATTTTGGCACTTAGCTACCAATGGCAGAGGTGAAAAAGAATTCAGTTCAGTCTCTTATTATCTGTGGACAGATAATGGAGAAAACGTAAAAAGCAATAAAAATAAAGCAGCCCACATTATTACTTAATAGCTATGATTCTGGATGAAATCGAGAAGAAGATTCAGTGGTTTACATTGGTGTCTTTCCTTTCAGACCAAAAAAAAGCCTTTTAAAATACCAAATAACTCTTTTAAAATCTGCTGACTTTCTAAAGCCAGCCAAACCTTTTAAAGCATTTGACATGTTTAGATATTATTCCTTCCTCTTGTCATTACATATGCAATAGTCTGTGCCCTGCAGCAAGAAGTAGGTTCAAATGGATACTTGCAGTAGTATGCTGTCATAAAGACATTAAAAAACAGTTGGAGCCTTTTTTAAGATCAGGAAAAAGCACTGATTTAAGATTATCTCCTCCTTTTACTAACTGAACCAGGGTCAGTTTAAGCATAAAATGTAAATAAAATAACTCAGCTCAGAATTGAGGCAATAATAGGAAGTTAGAAGCAGCAAAATGTGTCTGGTCTTCTGAAACATAAACCCCATGAGAACACCAGTTTTATCTGGTTCTACTTAGCTTGCGATCTATGACTGGAAACACTGGTTCCCCCCCCCAGCTCTTGGAAGGAACTCTTCCCTCCCTCTGACAGTTCTGAAAGGTTTATTCCACTATTGAACCGATTTAGCTCTTCTCAGCCAAGGCTTAAGAAAGGGATGTTCAGTCTTCTCTAGTGAAACAATGGGCAATGATAAGAAAGAGAATGTGGTGTCATAATGATGCAGTTCCCAAAGCTTTGTAGTTCCCTGCTCTTCAATACAAAAGGCATTGTTTAAACTGGAAAGGACAGTTTCAGGCGTAAATAAGCAGTAGGATGCAAGCACCAAAACAACATGTCATAAATAATTCAAATTAATATCATTCATTAGTTTGATTGTGTGATTTATGAATCCAACAAAAATATAAGAACTAGACAGATTTATGAAGCATGACACAGCAAGGAATATGAATATCCTGAAAAAGATGAGTCAATAATTAGTAACATCAGCTCCAAATTGCTAATTAAAATAAAAATCTTCCTTCTTAAGGAAGCCAGTAGAATTGTTCATATATATTTTGCTGATGTTATATACAAAGTTGAGAATACATAAACCATTAATATATTTTACATTACATTATTTTTCTTCTGCATAAGGAAATATTTTTTTAAAAATTACATATCCATCTGGGCCATGGGATGCTACAATTGCATTTATGTGGTGTGTGATTAGGGTCCTCTTTTTTATTTTTTCTGCTCACCCAACTGCCCCAAGGGAAAAAAAAAAAGAAGAAAAAAGAAGAAAACAGAAGAAAAAAGAAGAAAACAGAAGAAAACGGAAGGGAGAAAAAAGAAAACAGAAGAAAACGGAAGGGAGAAAAAAGAAAACAGAAGAAA
>VXBH01004360.1:25937-38087 GCA_013400035.1 Rynchops niger
AAAAAGGAAAAAGAAAAAAGAAAAAAAGGAAAAAGAAAAAAGAAAAAAAGGAAAAAGAAAAAAAGGAAAAAAGAAAAAAGGAAAAAGAAAAAAAGGAAAAAGAAAAAAGGAAAAAGAAAAAAAGGAAAAAGAAAAAAAGGAAAAAGAAAAAAGAAAAAACAACTTCACTTTCTATTTTTGTGAGCACTGGAATAACAAAAGTGTTCATACAGCAGAACAAAGAGGACAGTTGTATATCCATGCATCAATTACTCTGTGACTGATAAGGAAAATAACTGATTTTCTTTAGAGCAACATACAAGACAACAATATTCAATGTAATCCATTTATCATAGGCACAGTATTACATTTACTCACCAGTAAAAGTATTTGGGGTTTACCAATTAAAGCCACAGCAGTAGAGAGCTTCCTCTTTGTGCCAGCACTGTACGTTCTCACCAGTTTGTCAGCATGGGCATTGAGGTGTAACCGGTTAACAAGGTCCTCTGCAACCTGTGGTTTAGAAATTTCGAGGCCAGCAAAGATGAGCCAAATTAGGTAGTGCTTGTGCTTAGACTGAAAGAACACTCTGTTCATGCATATTAAGGAGACTTAGATGTTGTTTCCTTATTTACTCCCATTTGCTGCATATTATTACTTCTGAATCCTAGACACATGCAAAAAGCTGCTCTGGGACTACTTAGTTCTCCACAGAGGATAAGGATTTTCTGACACAGAAAATTTGGCTTTGTCATTGCTTGTAAGTCATTTGCACTCATTTGTGGTGTTGGGTCTATGATCTAAAATGTTCCTCATTTCACCTCATTCTCCAGTATTTATTTAATCAAACAACTTAGTGATAGAAAATTCAGGAGACAAAATTCTACATCAGCCACAAAAAGATGAAAATGGCAGAAAAGCAAGTCACAGGTTAAGGACTTAGAGTTTCTTAAAGACAAAAGGTAACTTAGGGTTAAATTAATATACTTTCCTAATAACTGAGAGGGGTAAGTTGACCCTAGCTGCTTTGGTTGAAATTCCTTAAATAAGTATGTGTGATTGGAGTAAGCTGGGCAGGCTCACGGCACAGCTGGAGGCAATGTTCACGTTATCCTCCATGGCCTTTATTCTTTACCCCTCAGAGACAGTCCTAATGTGCAAGGGTCCCGCAAATACTGGTGCCAGAGAATTTTAAATGTAGCAAGAGCCTTGCTCCACCTACAGCAACTATCACTGCTGGACCATCCAGGGAGACATCATGCAAAAACGTGAGGGACACAGCAGCGACTTCTCTACTCACCACTGCCAGACGCGCCCTGCAAAGCAGCAGCTGTTTAGTGGCATGCTGCTGGGTGGCTGTGCCATCAAGGGGTGATCATATTTGTAATCGAACCAATGTGTCTTCAACCTGGATGTACCATGTTGGGAGATTCTTGTAAAACAAGTGCTCTATTGCCTGAGATCAACTGCCAGAGCATCCCCAGCAGTATGGTGCATTCTTTTTGCTCCCTCTGCACTACCTTTAGCGAAAAGCAAGGAAGGACTGGAAGGATTAGTCAGATCAGATGGATAGTCTCCAATTAATTCAGAGAATACGATAGAAAAATATATCAATGAAAAAATATTGTGAATTAATATTCACTATCCATTTCAAATAAACTGCCATAAGCTTAATAATATTTTTTTATAAGCGGTTTTATGCAAACTCCTTAGGAAATGATCAAGATACTCATGACCCTTTTAGCCAGATTTGTCACTGCTACGTATAAAAATAAGGGACACCTCTGAGAGCAAGTTGTCCGTAAGCAGGAGCAATGCTGCAGTGGTGAGAATCTGCAGTATTCTAGTGTGGATCCTGGCACTGGTATTAATAGTCGTTTGTGTTCGGTGGACCTCAATGTATAACCTGACAGCAATGCATGCTCTCAGACAAAAGCTACATTTCATAAATATTGCTCTGACTACATTAAATGCAGATAGTTTAAAAAAAAAAAAAAACAACACCTTAGTCAACAACGATTAAACCACCCACAGGTAATTTTATACCAAAAAGTTCAAGTCTTCTGCTATTTCTGAGTTAATTCAGAGTGGTGCACTTTTGTTTAAGCACTATTGCTGCATATCACTAGAAGTGCTGCAAACTGAAGCATTCTGTGACTTTAGAAATGATTAAGTGTCTACGCTGAGCTTTTATGTTTGGTTGGTTGTGGTTTTTTTTACTTCCAAATGTAGGTCTCATTATACAGCGAAACAGCCTGTAAAGTGAACACCTCTAAAGCATATAGTAGAGAGCTTATCCACTCTACTAAACTGACTTGACTTTACTACCACTGGGAATGCACGCATGATAGTGACAACAGGATTACCCTCCTACAAATCCACCAATACTATTCAGAGAATTGCACAGAAAAGCTCATTAAAAAGTAAGACCAGAAAGTGGAAAAAATGCGTGATCTCTTACTTACACCAAAATTAACGCATATTGCAAACTGCAAGCTTCAGGAGTTGTTAAACCATAAAGCAAAGAGGTCAATGTATCACAGCTGAAATGTAGTAAAAACTGTCCTTTAGCTATGAATAGTACCACTATTTGTAAAACTGCTTTGAAGTGTCACCAAAACTCTTAGTGTAAGTCAGCAAAATGCCATTCTTTGAAAGAGCCAATGAACGCTGAAGAGGGAAGAATTTAGAAAGCCAGGGAAAAGTGTCAGAAGAGAGAAGAAAAAAAAACATTCAAGCAAGCTCAGTCTTGTTATAGTCTGTAGCCCCCAAGGAGACTGAATCATGTATCAGGTATGAACATAATGCTCTTTGTAGGGAGCAACATAAAAAAAGAATCAACTTTGCAAGATTTACAATTCTACACATAGAGTCCTTCCAACTACCTGGTAGGTACTCAAGCATTCAGTCCACGGAAACTCATGAGTACGATGATTCCTGGTTTGTACAAGGAGAGAAAGCCTGGCAAGTCCACTGCTCTGGGAATTTTGCAAGACAAGGTTTACTTAAAGTAAAAAGAGAGGGGTGGGGGATCATTTGCTGCTGCTTTGAATGCGTAGAACTTCCAAGATAAACCTTGCAGATCATTGCAGTACACACCACAATCTGGCTTGATATCTAGATACGCTCCTTTGGTGCACAGTGTATCAAATTACAACAGAGTTGGAGCTGAACAGCATCAGAAAAATAAAGGCAGAAGGATTAGCCAGCTTTCTTACTCCTAATGATTTCCCAGCTGCTCCTAAAAAATCTCCTATTCCTGCTATCCTCCTCAACCCTTACACTTCAAAGTAGCACTGCAGAGCATGCTTCAGTGAATGTAAGAATATAGAGCTCATTCTTCTTTCAAGAAATGACCCCAAACCTTTTTATCTTTTCTTTAACTTATATCATTAATGTATATCATAAGATTTCTGGTAATAACAGTCTCAGCTTCATCAATATGACCTAAACAACAACAAAAATGTCATTGGAATGAAATTAGAAATATTATGTATTAGGTGTATTGTGGAGTAGCCTACACATCTCCATTATAACTTCATTTGTCTGTATAACCAGTGGTATCTTGCGGTTTGTAACATAGTATACTATAAAGTAAAAATGAAAATCCCTCTTAAACTACTTTAAATGAAATTCAGAATTGAACATGTGACAAATCTTCATATACACACAATTATGCAAGAGATTTACAATTCTAATGGTTTCCTTCCTTTAGTGAATGTGAGATATATACACAAGCACCTTCTCTCCCTCCTTGTCATATTCATCATGATGTTCCATTTCTGGTTTCAATTACTTTCAGCAGTGAAGAGTGAGGAGATACATCAATTTATTTAGCAAGTTGGTAACATTGAGACCAAATTAAAAGACACAGAGTTATATGCAAATATATGCACTGTGAGTGCACTTCAACCGTAAAGGTGTTTTACACCTAGTCATGACTGTAGTAGTGCATTTAAACCCTTTCCTTCCATCTCCCCCCAAATCCAAATTATAACAGACTTTATATCTATCAGCTAATGATTTCCCTATTTTCCAATATTCCTTAAAATTATTTAGTTTTCCCTCGTGGGTTCTAACATCGTTATCAAAAGTTATTTTTCCCCACATTAATTTGGACTAGTTCCCCTAACTTTGGAATAGGCACTGGAATGAGCCCTTCAATCTGTAAAGTCTAAACCAAATCTTCCAATACTTTGTGCATTTTCCTAAAGACTATGTTAATTTCGGAAAAGGCAGTAAGGTAACTTGAATTTCTGCCCACGTTAATATTTGTGGAGTAAAGGTTAAAGGAGGCATAGTGTCCTCTATCTACTAGGGAACCAAGAGGCACCTCTACCTCACTGAAAAGCAGTAAGCGATGCTAATTGTGTAAACACTAATGTTACTGATTTTCCACTCTTTGAAAATTACCGCTAATATTCAAGTAAAAAGTGAATTGGTACTGAGATTCTTCGGTTAGTATGTCTTCCAGAAAAACTTGGAGTTAGCGAAGACTCAATCTATTAGAAGACTAGAAATGTAATAGCATGTCCATTCTGACTTGAAAGGCTGTATGCAGCAGTGTATTATTTTTGCATAATTCCTGACAAAATAAATACGCTGTATAACTTCTTGCTATTTTATTTTGAACAAACCCTCACAAAGCAAACCTGAGTAATACTGAAAATGTGTATCACACCTAGTACAAATGATAATAAGCATGGGATGAATTCTAGAGTCATCTGAAAAATAACTATACACTTCTTCACTATAGTAGTTGTTCAAAGGGTTGGGTTGTGAGTAAGTGAATGCAGTGTGGTTTAAACATCCTAAATAACAATCATTCATCAATTCCACACCAAATAATATTCATTCTGCTTCAGAGTAAACTCCGAATTGTTAGATTTCTTACATTAGGAAAGCACGTACTCATGGTAAAACTTCTAGGGGAAAATAGTTATTTATCCCAGAATTTTATAGAACTGTACACACTAATTCTGCTTGGGGTCCAAAAAAAAGCAAGCATGCAAAGAATAAATGAATTTACAAATTCCTGTTTCCAGCAGCTATAGAATTTAACATGTAAGGAAGCTAGTCAGTGCAAAAATCTTCCTGAATAAAGAGAAATCATACTGACATTCCAAGAAGTTGCCTCTGAGGGCCTGATGAAGCTTGTTTTGAGTTTTGTAACACAAGTTTCAATGCAAATGAGAGATTTCATTTAATTACATCCTTCCTGGGGCCTACAGGAAGGATGGGGAGGGACTCTTTATCAGGGAGTGTAGTGATACGTCTCAGGGTAACGGCCTCAAACTGTACGGGGGTAGATTTAGATTGGATATCAGGAAGAAACTCTTTACTGTGAGGCTGGTGGGGAACTGGCACAAGTTGCCAAGGGAAGCTGTGGATGCCCCATCCCTGGAAGTGTTCAAGGCCAGGCTGGATGGGGCTTTGAGCAGCCTGGTCTAGTGGGAGGTGTCCCTGCCCAGGGCAGGGGGGTTGGAACTAGATGATCTTTAAGGTCCCTTCCAACCCCAACCATTCTGTGATTCTGTGAATGTTGTGTTACCATTTTATATTTTTTAAAAAGCTGCATGCTGTCTTTTGGAACAAATTGAGATATTGAAACTTGATATATTAAAAAAATAAGAATTTAAAACACTATGTTAAACGTGGTACCTGTTGAGATAGTCCAAAAGCTCTACTCTAACTTTCCCAGTTTTGTAGCAAAAAGAAACTTTCAGAGCAGATTTGGGAAGTAAAACTCCACATTGCATGACGCTTAACATTGGTAGCAAATGACCCATTTTTTCTCCTCCTTTCCCATTCAGTTAATTACTGTTTTGGAACATTAAGTGCACTCAACTTTATGCCAGGCACTTAACTCCCGCTGCTGATAAATCTGCCTAGCAAAGGGTTTGATCCTTGAAGTTAGTGCTTCAACAGATTACTGCAGCAGCAACACATCCTGTAAGTCACCTGTCTGCTCGCCAAATGATTAAAAACCAAAATGAATGTATGTTGCTTTCCACATCAAAACTGTGTACTCTCTAGAATATGTGTGTGTGTGCACATTAGCATAAACACTCACTGGTAAACACTGGGAGGCAGGTTTGGAGCGTCGTATCATAGGCAGGAGGGAATGAGGAAACAGCAGCGTACATTTCCATACAGCTGCTATTCCAAAGCATTCCCAGGCCTTATTTTCTTTATAGGCAACTAAAATGCACACTTTCTCCAGCCCCCAGCCATTTCTGAGTTGAAACACGGCAGCTCTTCAACACTTGACAGCAATACCACACAGTCAGGAGGGCCTGCAGACAAAAACATTTTTTTTTTGATGAAGCTAAACCAGAGCAGCTAAATATAATTTGCAGGAGCCCTTTGGTGCCTCGATCGCAAGCATATGGTAACAAAGCCTGCTCTGCAATCTATGCTGACAAAAAAATTAGGGCAACTGAAAGAAAGAACAGTCTCTATATCACAAATGTGAAACTAAGGCCCAAAGGCTGCCTATAAGAATAGTCTAAACCTATACCTAGATCATCTAAGGTCCAGGATAAACAGAAGATTAAAATTTACTTTCTCCCAGTGCACCACAGTAAAATAACTCATCTCTAAATAATGCAGAATTGATTTTGATTCATTTGAAGCAGGACCCATCCGTGAATTACCATGCCATTTGAGCAACTGTCTCCCAAATGATTTTGAGAGCTGCCATTAAAGTAGGTGTGTACTAACTGCCCAGAGAATAGATGGATCTGAACAAAAAATGGAAGCTCTTATGTACACCAATTATTCTTAAGTACTTTTGCATTTGAAATGGGTTTTATGAATGCCAGATATTTGAGAGAGAGTAGTATTCTCACATTATCTACAGAGAAAGTATACAAAGCCAGGTTACCCTTGTGGCTCTTCACCAAATACAGACAGGAGACAGCATTTGCAGTAGTGTTCTTTTACATATGCACATGCAGAGAGACACCCTGCAGGCACAGCATACAAATCTGGTGGTATCAACCTGCTCATCACAATCTGGAACACTTCCCAAGCACCTGAGAAAAGCTCAGTGCCACATGGGACAGTTTGCTTATGAACTCCAGGTCCTTTAGCACACCACAGATCTCTCTCCATTCTCAAGCTTCTGTGTAGCTCCTGCTCCTCATCCTCCAAAATGGTTGCTGCTGGGAGGCCAAATGACCTAAAGGAGTCACAAATCAAGCAGCGACAGCAGGATTTATGTGCACACGCGTGCACAGACGCACTCTACTCTTCTACCTGGTGTTGACAGGGCTTGCGCAGAGTGTAAGAGTAAAGCATTAACAGCCCATTGTAATGCCTGGATCGGTTCACGCTTCTCAAAGCTACTGCCTTCAGTTGTCTGCACATGAGGTGTTACCAATAAGAAGGTGTCTGCCGGTGCCACCTGAACAGCTTTTCCTCACACCTGTGAGTACTAAAATAAAACAATAGCTAAGAGTCTGTCACTCCAGGAGTCAGAAAGGTAACGCAGCACTAAAAGCCCTACATGGCTCTCACTCAGATGCACCCTTCTTGCCAAATTCAAGTCGGTACAGAAGTAATTCTTTCAATAAGGCTGAGGCAACTATTTTATCTGTGGGGAAGTCCTTCTTAGCCTACATCACAGGCTCATTCCTAGTCCATTTCTCTCTCCGAGGATCACCATCTTCCTGGATTTATGTGCTTCAGCCTATTCATAAACGGGGAGTATGCTTACACTATACCCTGGAGCGAGATTGCTGAGAGCAATACTGTATGTATATGACCCAAAGTATGTGAGTTCAGCGAGTACCACAAATTTTAATTAAAACTATGTATTTCTATCATTCAGGTGCTTCTGAAATTTCCATTCTTCTTAGGGTGTCTTAAAAACTGCTTCATTTATAGTACATGCTGTACCATTTGGACACATGCATTACAAGAATATATTGTCTTTTCTTATGAAAATGCTAAGACAGAAAAGCTTAAAAGGCATGTTTAGAGCATTTTAAGAACTCTGCTGCATAATTAAACAATCAAACTTTGATTCCTGTTTTAAATTAAACTCAGGACCCAAAAGCATTCAATAAAATGCATAAGGTGTATGGATATTTAACAGCATCCTTTTGAATGACTACAAAGCTGCAGAGATGCCAGAATCTGTTGCCACCCTTGTGTCTACTGAAGTGCCACGATAATAGATGCTAGTTATGATAGGCTTTTAGCCCAACTGTTAGAGAGGAGTTGTCAGTTCATGGAGAAAACAGGTAATTACAGTTGAGGGGTTTAGTGCAATAACAATTGTCCCTTAATATATTTCCTTTAGATCAAGGGAAACATATTCAAGTTTTCAGTACTCTGGTACTCAGAATCAAAAACTACCACTGATGAATTACGAAGAGCAAACAACTAAATAAAAGACTATGTCGATTTCTAAGCAGCCTGAAAGAAAGGTACTGTTAAAACAGTCAGTTGAAAGTCCAGCCAGGCAGGATACTGCCCAAGAGAAAGGGAGAAAAGACTTGTAAGACTTTTTTATTTACCCCCAGCCTCTCATCTAGAAACACTCAAATGATTAGCTTAAGAGAGGAAAAATTAGAAATATTGCCTGTCCTGATGCTATTATAGGGGCATCATGGCAGTTTTTTTCTGAATACTCAATGTCCCATTGTAGGAATCATACCTTTTTCTGGAATAGTACCTAGCTTCTGGGGAAAAAAAACAGGTGCAAAGAACCAGAAAGCAGCCCCCTCTCATATACAGACAAGGAACTGACTGTAAACTACTTAGCTGACCCTGAGGCAATAGCCAGGAAAATTACGGGTAGGCAGAAAAGAAAAAAAAAAAAAAGATAGTTCAGTTACATGCAGTTTTGCTTCTAGAAAAAGGAAAAGGAAGTAAACAGGCAGCATTCTGGAGGTTACAAGAACAATCTTAGAGCCATAGCAACTACATGGGACCAATCTATACAGCAGGAATGACAAACACTGATTTCATATCACACTCCAGTTTTCTTATGTTAATAGAGGTGCAACTAAGCACAAGAGACTGAGCTGCTCAAGTACAGGTCAGATTAGAAACTTCTGTCTGCAGAGACAGAAAAAAAACCCACATTCATATGGTACTTCATTTCTGGTATTGGCTGATTGCCTCATTACAGAAAAAGAGCGCTGTTTGCTGGTCAGCACAGCTACACCTGTATCTGCAAATTCAAAGCCTCTCAGTGACATTCACAGATATTGTCATCATCTATGCTAGTAAACTCTTCTAACATTTTCTGACATGGGTTTGGTCTCTTTTCTTTGGACAGCCCCAAGCCTGATATGGCAGCTGGAATATTTTAGAGATGCTCCCAGTAGGCAATTGGAATGCAGCCATTATCTTGTGAAGTTTAAGACGTTTACTAGCAGAATCCTGACAGCTGCCATCTCAGCAGATGTTTGGTTTATTTATATAATCATTCAACAGTTTTTAATCCCTTCAGAGTTTAATCCCATCTCTGGAGAAAAGAGTTTTTCATAGGTGCGTGACTCAGAACCAGTTCTCCAAGCGTGATAATGAAGGTGTTGAACCACTCATAAATTTCATTTCCTTCAAAGGTTTTGTGCCTGAGGTTTCATTTGCGTTAGTATTATTTTACTATCTTTAGTGACATTATTGTGTTTTGAACTGGCATAACAGACAGAAAAAAAATCCACATGGTTTAAGTAAGGTAGTAGTAATGAAAAATCTTATTACTAAAGCGGTTAAGATGAAATATTAGATATTCTCTTATGTAAAAAAAGTGTAATTGTTTTATAAACTCCATAGCCCAACCTGGCTTCAGCTCCCCCTGCAAATCTATTCTGGATAGTTACCTTACGGATATCCTGTTTTGGAATTCCACGCAGTGTGCAGTAATAATAAAGATGCTCCCAACCCGTTAAAAGTTCATCCAGGGCATCTTGCTGCGGACAATAGCCGATGAGAATGCCTTCAGAGCTAGCAGACAGTATATCCATTTCAGACCTGGTTAAAGAAAAAGCAAAAGACTGGAACGTCATTTAAAAAACCCACAGCCCTTGGTTTCACCCTCGGGACACAGAGTCTTCAAGACAAACACACTTACCCTCAACTCCATAGGTAAATGAGTTTGAATCTCTTTGCTATGATCCTTTACCGTAGTACCACCCACACGCCATGCATGCTTTTTGTCCCTTTCAGTTTAGCACTGCCACCCATGTGTCACTGTTCTAACAGTATGCGTGTCAAGGTGAACAGATCAACGCAGGAGGAGGACAGATCTGTGAGAATTAATTCTTACCAGGTTTACCTCATTCATCTCTGTGGTAGACCCTGCTCTAAGGAGACATACTTCAAAACCATACTGCAAGCATTACATTCAATATTAAAGGGGCAGTAGTTAGAGAGAGAGAAACGTTGCTATGTGTTCTTTGCATGGCTGTGCACACACATACACATGCATGCATTCCCTAAACAAGAGTAAACCAAAACACAGCATATTGAAGCCTAGTAGGTTAAAAGACAATACAGGAAAAAATACAAAATTACCCTGATTTAAGAGACTTTGGCCATCACTTTGTAGCTGTGCAGCATTGCTTGAAATTATATTCATTGCTAAGAAGCAAGCTTGATTGCAAGGGTGTCTCATTACCCATAATGACACTAAATCTATCCTATTTATTCCAACATCTAATTCAACATTCAAGGATGCTAATTTACATGTACAGAAAAGACCTGTCAAAATTAAGATACTTAATAATAATAAAAAAATATGAGCTTTGAAAGAAAAAAGTTTTTAAAAGGTTCTGAGTAACAGAATGGTTTTCCCCCTAGTTTTCTACGTTTCTGGTTAAGAGAACTAAATATATGATTAATCATTTAGACACGAAGTAAATGCATTAAATGCAGGATGTACAGATACCAGCAGTAGTGAAAATATAAATATGTATCTCCTGTTAACAAGATTCAGGGGTCTGGGGAGAAAAAGAAAACACAAATTCTGCATTTTACATAATGAACAACAGCATCAAAACATATTTTAATGTTATCAAAAGATAAATTGTCATGATTATGACAAACCTTGCTGGGGACTAATTAGAATGGTCCTTTGTTTATAATGACAAAGATATAAAACTTTAGTATCTTTGAAGCTTTGGATGGTGCTTTGGAAGGAAGTTAACTGCCTGTAAACATCTCCCTAGACAAAGACTTGGCAAAAAAAGAAAGGGGGTGATAGGGGAAAGAGGATACCAGAGGAGTACTTCCTCATTAATTTATATCCGGTTATAGGTTATTTTAAATGAAGTATATACAGAATTTTTACCAGCTCAGTTTCCAGCCATACCTAAATCAAATTAAATTCTTTTTAAGGTGATCTTTACCATAAGATATAGATTGATGTCGATCTTTTTGCATAAAGTGTCAGTAGTGGTGGATTCCTTATTTAATGAACTATAACATAGTGAGACACTATCAACAGCGAAACACTACCTAGATGCTGCTGAATACAGAGATATCTGAGATTTGTTTTACTAAGGAAGATTCAGACACACTAACAAGGTTTCCTTTTGGTGCAGCTGCTGTCTTTGGCGAAACAAGAGACTGTGGACTTTTGGTGATATGCCAAGTTCAGTCAGAAGAGAACAAATCTCACTCAGGGGTAATTTCAGGAGCATTCACTCAGCATGAACCCTGTAGCTGGATAGATACATCTAGTCTGTAAAGGGTCCATACCATGAAGAACGAAAAATAAGTATGCATGGCTGCAAAAACATAACAGGCATCTAATGTTCTTTGGTTAGAACTATGTAAGACAATAGTTACTCAGTTTGCATCAGGAAATAAAAACACATCAGTGTCCCCAGTGGTAGCTGTACAGATACGATTTTAGTGTTGTGCTTCCTCTACAAAGCACAAAGCCTTAGATGAACAATATGCCACCCACTGACCTTAGCTTTCATAAAGGAAGAGTACAATGAGAATAGATCATTTAATATTCTTACTCAGTTTGGTCTTATCTTGCAACTTTATCCATTAGTGCTGACCTTGAACACTTAAAGAGTTCCCATTTATAAAGAGATTCTAATGTATTCACTAAAAAACTCATGGACCTAATTTTTTTCCTTCTCTGTATCTGTCAAAGCAGAAAATAATCTGACCAGAAGAAAAAAAAAAAAACCAAAAACA
>VXBH01004360.1:44474-61967 GCA_013400035.1 Rynchops niger
AGCAGGTCGTGGGAGGTCATCCTCCCCCTCTACTCTGCCTTGGTGAGGCCGCACCTGGAGTACTGTGTCCAGTTCTGGGCTCCCTGGTTCAAGAGGGACAGGGAACTCCTGGAGAGGGTACAGCAAAGGGCTACTAATATGATTAGGGGACTGGAACACCTCTCTTATGAGGAAAGACTGAGGGATTTGGGTCTCTTCAGTCTGGAAGAAGATGACTGAGGGGGGATCTTATCAACACTTATAAATAGTTAAAGGGTGGGTGACAGCAGGATGGGGCCAAGCTCTTTTCAGTGGTGCCTGGGGCCAGGACAAGAGGTAATGGGCACAAACTTGAGCATAGGAAGTTCCACCTAAACATGAGGAGGAACTTCTTTACTTTGCGGGTGGCAGAGCACTGTCACAGGCTGCCCAGAGAGGTGTTGGAGTCTCCAACTCTGGGGACATTCAAAACCCGCCTGGATGTGTTCCTGTGTATCCTGCTCTAGGTGCCCCTGCTCTGGCAGGGGGGTTGGATTAGATGATCTCCAGAGGTCCCTTCCAACCCTGTGATTCTGTGAAATGTATCAATTTTCACTACCTATATTTTAGTATATGGCAAATAAACTTGCATCTTAAAGTACGCTTTCATGATGGATTTATAAAACATGGTGGGGGAAATGAAAGTAGCACACATGTGCTGCAAGATCATTTAACCTACTGTTAAATGCCAGTAGCGTACTGAAGTAAACCTCAGAAGAATTTTTATCTGTTTAGCCATAGGTACATAACAACACATCTAGTAAAAGAAATATGGGCATTGTTAAATTGTTTTGTGATTTTTCAAAAAGTTATCTTCAGGGGTTCTGATAAAATAAGCCATGTAATCTATAAACATAGTGTAAGTGCCAATGCATGTGGTGATGAAATATATCCTTATAACTTCATATTTTAAAATTTTGGAATTGTCATACCAGATCAAATAATTTCACAAATGTAGATCTGGTACCACATTGTAAAGGGAAAGTCATATGCAATCCATGAATCCACAGGTGGGACCGAAGACAAGTCCCATTAAAATCTATAGAAAAATATGCCTCAAAATCTAAACAAAACCTGGGAGTGTAAATACCGCCTTGAGGGCGGTATCTTATAAAAAAATCATTACAGATTATTTTATTTATGTAAATCTTGAATACTCTTCAGACTCATGCTAAACTTCTGACTGCGATGATATCCTGGTACAAACCATTCCATCAGTTTCAGAGAATATAAAATGTTAATTTTTACCTAATTTTAAATTTCTTCTGTTATTGTTGGTGTTGCTTAATATCTGCACATTTTTGTCTTCTGTTCTGGGAAATTATAAATGAAAACAACCATCTAAAATTCTCTATAACCCCTGCAAAATCTCACTCATATCACTCCTTAGTCTCTTAAGAATAATTTTTGCAAAATCTCTTTAGTCATTCCTTCTTCATGATTAACAATTATTTGATAGTCATTTTAGGAGTTCTTTGTAATCAAATTATTTTTACACTGAATCTCTTGAAAAAACGTTTTTATGAAAGATAATGACAAAATCAAAGAAAACACACTTGAATAAAATCCTGATTGGTAGTGGTGATGGTGTCCATTTCAAAAGAAGTCTAAATGTTCCAGAAAATTTTGTAATGACTGGAACTACTTACATTTTGAAGTTAAATCTGCTGATCTTTGTCTTTGTAAAGAAGTGAGCAAATGCTGACATATGAAAGCAATTAGTTTCTAAAATGAAGAAATCTAACTTGTCATTTTGGAAATTCCTAAATGCTTCCTTTAAAAATTTTCTGAATGAAACCCTTCACCTGTCCTTCTCCAAAACACATAATTTGAAATAGATATCACTGAGGAAAAGAGAAGTTTTAAAAATTTTAACTAGCCCATCATATGTTTATATATATACATTTTATTTTGGCCTGACTGAAAAATAACTACTTCCCCTCCAATTTTGCTGGGAAAAAGGGTAAATGTTGGTTAGATCTAACCCAAAAAGTACATTATTCACTTATCACTCCCATCAACATTAGCCTCAGTATCACCAACACTACCTCCTAGCCTAATTACATAGCATATTAATCAAGTAATAATTAATGACTCTGAAGGACATAACTGTCAGAAAACATTTTAAAATTATGCACTTGAAGCACTGCTCATCAGCCTAAGCCTGGAAACCTTTCAGTGCAGCGCTAGTATGGGGGATATACGTTCATGTATCTGGACATACTCTATGTTAAGATTTTTGTTACAATTTTAAAAGGCTGTCTGTTAAGGCTTCCTAAAGCCTACTCTTTTGCTATCAGACAAGTTTATTGTCAATTAACAGAGCTGTCAGATGGAATTAAATAATGCTAAAATGCTTTCCTGCAGAGATATAACAGCAATAAAGCAATATACATTTAAAAGGGAACAAAAAATGTCCTTAGAGTCCAATATAAAGAACTGAAGATGTGCAGAGTCTTTGATCATTAGCATTATCAATTAGCACTATTCTGATCAAACCCTGTGTTATTTACCCTGTAGGAGTCCTGATAACAGCACGTCCTGCAGATGGGATGATATCTCCAGTCAGCATCTTAAATGTTGTGCTTTTCCCAGCTCCATTTGTTCCCAGGAGTCCAAAACACTAACAGAGATAAAAAAAAAAAAAAAAAAAAAAAAAAAATTTTAAAAAAAGGAGCAAAAGCAATCTGCTATACTGAAAGAAATACGTAATATTAATTCTTCAACATCTTTTCCCCTTTTCATATTTCTTACTATATATCTGTAAGATACTGCATATGGGTATACTGTATATGCAAATTCCCTTTCCCACAGAAAATAAGTTTTCTAAACAACCATATGTATAATATTTTTATTACCCCTAATCCCTAAAAATTACTTATTTAGTATAGCCCTCCACTTAAAACCCTACCCAGTAACTAAATGAATTATTTATCCATATTATTAGTAATTGCTAGATTTGAACCAGAGGATCTCGAGCTCTATTTGATAGCCCTGATTACCAGTCTATAGAGTCAGTATTTCTCTGTTTTTCATGAGCTGCTTCACTCTGTATAAGTAAATGAACACTGAACAGCCAAGACACACACTGCCTCTAAACAGTTATTTCAGGCCCCTAGCTCCAATTAATACATGCTTAAGCTAGGACAGGATTCGTATTAAGTCTACATATAGCAGTTAATTGCTTTTAAAATATTTGTTTCATGAACATTCGTATTGATAAATAGTCTTTAATCAGCAATGACACCCTCCTGGTTACCCCAGTCACTCAACAATTGATCTATAAATGGCAGGACGTCACTGGACCCGTGCTGCCATGCACTAGTTTCTCATATCTTCCAATTTGCTCTTGGCAACCAAGAGTCTTTTCTTTATCAGTATTTTTGAAATGAGTATCTGCAATTCCCAAAAGCATCAAAATCATGAAAAAAAAACCCAAATAAATAAATGGTGTTCTGAAATCTTTATGATTATCATATTCAGTGCTAAATTTCAGTTTATTAAAATAGTATATTAGTATATTATATGGTATATTAAAATACACTGTGATGATTTCAGCATGGGAACTACGAGTTTACCTTGGTGACAAATTCACGATTCAGTCCACAATTTACAATTGAGCTAGGTATTCTTGGTTTTCTGTTCGGACACTGAACTGCTATATTATCTATTTATGTTAGCCTATAAAACAGCAACTTGGTAAAGATAAGCAGAAATTAAAAATTAAACTCTGATGACTTTGTAACCCAAAAACCAAGTGAACAGTTGCTTCTTAAACACCACCAGAGCTTCTGCTTTTGTCCAGTTACTGATTTTCAGAAATTACTACAATTGAAATTGTTCTACCACTACCTACAGATCTTTGATTGTAGACATCCCGAGTATGTCTGAACAACTAATTGCTCAGAATGAAGTGTTATTTTCTGAAAGGAATAGAAAGACCTCTTTACCTCTCCCCTTGGTATTCCCAAGCTTATGCTTTCCACAGCTGTGTTCTTCTTACTGAAACCTCCATAACACTTCCTGAGGTTGTACAGGAGGAGGACATCATTACCAGTTCTTCCACCAAAGAGTCGCTGTCGCTCCATTTCTACATCAACATCTTCTGAAGGGCTAACCATGCTGTTAATTGAACACTGACCCCTAAAACAGAAGTTGATAACAAATGACACGGCAAATTGGACATTGCTGTACTCTGGATAACTTTGTTTTACTTCCCTAGTTGCAATCCCTTAAAGCTTGGAGATCAAATCTCAGCAGAATTCAAGGGAAAGAGCAACTACCTGTATTTTTTCTCCACTTTCCACTAATTCAGGTACACCACGTTATCAGAAGTATTTATCTTCAGGTGTTCAAAGGAATCCACCATTTTCTTTCTTTAAAAATTAGTTCAGTGCCCATTATGGCAGAATACAAATGGTAACACACCTTGGTTTCTGGAGGAGATCCCAATGAAGAAATAGCCGTAAAAGAAGAAGTAGTGTTCCCTGCAGAGCCATTTCTACAAAAATCCAGCCCAGGAAATTCATCTCAAAGGGGCTCACATATGAATCTATTCCAAAGTTTCTGGTCAGGTCAAACTTGATCTGATTGTAGGAAAGTTCTATTAAACCCTGGCCTAAGCAGAACTGTGGGAATACAATGAATGCCCATTTGAGGATATTGTAGATGTTCTGAAAACTCTGTATTAAGATTCAGAAGGGGAGGGGGGTGGGGAAGGAAAAGACAAAAGAAAGGAAAACATTAGCTTTCTCCAACAGCATATTAAGCACACTTACATAGCTGGATACAGCATTCAACTCTTAGTCAAGGTGAACTGATTTCAGAAGAGCATATTGTGAACTATTTTGGGGCAGGGTTCCTCTCTTGTATTTTAGAGTGCCTAGGGCCTTAGGATTCTAATTTTAGTCGAGGTTCACAGACAGTAACAAAACAGATGTGGCCATGATCATTCTATTTACTTAAAATTTTAATATTTGAATGCAATTAATTCTAAATCACCAATTTAAACCCAAGTCAACAACAAATCTCCGTCCAAACTTGAGTGACATGTAATCTGGATTTGACTCCAAACATCAAGTTTTGACCTGGTACATGCATAGATATTCAGATACTGAATTCTGACATTCTGAATCTCCTCTCCATCAAGCTGCTTTAACTACCATTATGACTAATGAAAATTACATACAGGGAATGATAATGCGTATTACTATTCATACAGTGCATTACAGATCCTAGGAATATGCAGCTTATCTCTTATGTCAATATTATTCAAACACATTTTACAATGCATATAATCTATTCAATGGACTAGAACAGCTCCCATTATGTGCCAATTACAACTTAATCGTCTGGAAAATGTCAAGGCTTCAATTAACACTGTTTTTCCATTATTACAGAACTATTTATTTATTGTTATGAACAAGTTAAAATTCAAGATGGTAACAAGCAATATGGTATACACTAGGACAGAAAAATTATGAATGTTTAAACCACAAGTTTTTCTTCTGGAAAACATCTTGCCCGTGTGTATGTATAAACATATGTATATGTATAAGCATACATACATGTATACACAAACACATGCACAAATGGACATGTATGAGTAACGTAAAAACAAAGGTTTTATACTGACCTGCACTTTGGAAATTATAGCTAACAAACGAGGTAAGAGAGTCACCAGCATGGTACATAAGCCAAACACAAAATTTAAGGAGATGTAAGAAATAAAAGCTACATCTGAACTTGAGAAGAATCTGGATACAAGGTACATCCATGGTAAAGTTGCATATCTAAAAGTTTAAAGGAACAAAATTATCACAAATAAGAAAAGCTGTTATCATACTAGGAAAAAAACCAATAGTTACTCCTTATTTTTAAGGTATGCAAACAACTCTTTTGACCAATTGACAACAAATGACAAATTTGGGATATATTTTCTTTGTCAAATTAGCTTATGATTCTGCATATGTACACATAGCTACTGCCATGTGATGGGCAGATATGATCCATTTTTCCATATATCAACTACATATATTTACTTTCACTGTTCCAGGAAGCTCACAACCCTGATCTCTGAATGACTGCAAAACCATGCATCTTAACAAGCCTCTAAGAAAGAGATAAAATTAAAACCAAATGTTTGAAGGTTAAATCATGGATGCTGAGCGATCAGCTTTTCTTAGAGGCTTTCACAGAAAGAAAAGAGAACAAAAAAGGGAGGCAAGAATGAACAAAAAAGAGAGACGGAAGGAAGGAGGGAAGGAAGGAGGGACAGACAAGGGACAGACAAAACAAAGCATTAATCCTAGAACTGGAACTAAAATTTGTGCCAGTGATATCTGAGAACTGAAATTTGCCAGAGATCATGTTAGCATTGTCATTACTTAAACCATGTTGTCAGCTAGTAGAGTAGTAGGCCTCAAAAATGAGTGCACAGGTACTTGATAGCACAATGATGATAAGACAGCATGTCCACAGCAACATCATTTTCAATGCAAATCTTTAAAGGAGAAGAGAAGGCAACCTCCATTCTGGCAAGTCAAATGACGTCTATCCAAAATGGAGTAGTCATATTTTTTATAAAGAGTAGGCTATGTCTAGCCAGACTAAAAAAATGCCCAGGTAATTTCATGAGCATGAATGTCATGTAAAGGAAATTTATTTTCCATTCAACATAGTGCAAGACATATCTCTATCAAACAAATGGTATATAGGCTGCAAGGGCACAGGTATCAGCATACACCATTGCATGATGGTCAGTATATATGTAGTATATAGAGACAGTTGTATATATAAATACTTCTTATATAGTATTTATATATATATATATAATTGTTTTAATAGTGAGCTCAATGCAAGACCAATCAGCTAAAAAAATCTGTGAACTCCCTTCGTCATTGCATTATACTCATTCAATTATGAGCCATAAAAGTCCCTTTTAAATTGAGTATTATATACTTTACAGATGAACTTTTTTCATCTAAGAATGCCAAAATCCTTTACCTTAAGAAACAAACTTTCAAATCCTGCTGTGAAGTAATAGTGATGTTATCCTCACTTTACAGGAAGATAAAGGTAAAATGACGTAATGTTTGGGTCTCAAATGAAGATTTTAAGTATTCAAGATTACACTACACTTTTCAGGGTCTGTTGCCTGTCTTAACCATACAATCTTTTCTCCCTTCAGGCACGTACCAAAATCATTGGTCTAAGTTTTACTCTAAATTACAATACCGTAAATTCAAGACAAGTCCATGCTTGGAAACAACTCAGGAAAGAGCGGTGATTTAGAGTCCTGTTACTCTGCTGTAAATGAAAGCAAAATCTTTTTTGTTTGCTTTTGTAAGATTTGTTTGCTTATAGCTGCTAAGAAATGAGTAAGACTTTTGGAATACTAAAGTTGCATGATGTTCAAACACAGGTTTTAAAGTAGCTGCCAGTCACGCCTACGTTTCTATCCTAACTCTTTCTTTTCCTTCAGCTTCAGCTGTAATTTGTTATTTTTCAAGTATCAAAGATAGAGCATTTGGGACAAAAGTGCTTAAGCAGTTGCACTATAAAACACTTCTGCTATCAGCTAAAAGAGGAAGAAACTACAGTTTAGTTAAGAGACCATTATATTTTTAAAGGAAATCAACTTTAAAGTAGCACATTAGGAAATTGTTCATTATTCTTTCAAGCACAACCCCTTCTGGCACATAGTTTAACTTTTTCATATAACTGGGCTGTTTTTATATTTATTCTAGATCAGAAATGCTGCACAAGTGTACCCTGAAGTGAAAAATAAAATTTTAAAAGGAAAAAATTCATTATGGAATGCAGATAAATGAGAGTTACATGCATAGTACAGGGGAAGGATAAAATGACTGCAATAGGCTTCATCACATTTACTGTGGAGTCAGGTTGAGTAAAGGGTAGAATAGGAAGAGTGGCAACTCTGAAATACATCAGTGTCCTTGAGAGATGTTAAACTCACTGAATAACAGTTACTGTATCTTTAATACATGTTAATACACATCGAATACATAGACCTTGTTAAAAATCACTATAATATCTGTTATGTCAGCCAAAACTGAACAGTACAGAAGGGATTACGCTGAAATGTTTAAGCTGCATCTGCAGTGAAAAAAAGCAAAAAAAGGCAAAAAAAGCAAAGAAAGGCAAAAAAAGACAACAGGCCAGCTTTTCAGTCAATGCTTGCTTCTTCTGAAATGCCCAGTCTTTAACTCAACATTTTGGTCCAAATGATGCTAAGCATAACTCTTAGCACCTGGGATTTAGTAGTACACTGTGGTCAGGACCAAAGCCTATATAGCACACCACAGAAAACATGTAATGACTTCAGCAGATGTACAAGTATGTACTTTATGGGTCATTTGCTGCTTCACTAAGATCTCATTGGATGGTTATTCTTATGCTAGGGTCACAGCAACTGGATTACAAGAAGGATTCAAGAGTTGTAAAGGTAATAAAAAAAAGAAAACAGGGATGAGATTTAGTAGTATAAAGTCTTTGCTCCAAGACTGATAAGAATTTCTGCCTTTAACTTGAAGGAATCAATTGGTAGTAGTGCAGAAGGAAGGAAAATGAAGAAGAGTGATACAGAGACAAGGAAAGTATGAACTTCGGATTTCTCAGTTATTTACAAGGTCCTGGCATCATGACCTTGTATTAATATCATAATTAATCATTCATATTACATATTAATCTGGCCACTCATGTCCAGGAAAGATGAGCTCAAACTGAAGTTATAGGGAAAAATGATAAATAGAATTACCCAGGGAATGGGAAGGCCTTTTTACAAGAGAGGACTTGGCTTGTTTGGGCTTGTAAAAGATGTTTGATGAGGGAGAATTATGAAGCATAACTCCAAATAAACTTAGGCTGGGATTTCTAAGAATGTATCCAGCTACGGGGATACTGAAACAGTTTGCCAAAAAAGGAGTTGCTGGAGACATGAGATCTTGAAAACAGTTTCAAGATGAAAAACAGCAAAGTTTTTTTAAAGTGAGACTCTTCCCGGAATGGAACACATCCTGATCTTGCAGAAGGTCCTTTGATTCTCTCATGGAGCAGTTATATTTCATTATCTAAACATCTGTCTCAGAAGACACGCATCTCCCACTACAAAGATAGCAACAATTACTTGCTCGAGATAAGGAAGAAACTTCTGCTCAGAATACTTATGTGAGCGTGTACGCCCCTCCCCTGCCCAACCTGACCTTTATCTCCCATAACCCTGCCCAAGCAATAGCCGCCCATGGTGGTCATAATGGGTGGGTCTGGCTGTGATGGCTCAAAGTGGATTCGGGGGCAGACAGAAAACAACACAATAGCCGAGGGCTAACCTGATCAATGTGCCCACCTAACCATATTACTGATACTGTGGTTGATATGCAAAACAACTATGAGTCAATCATCTTACCCCTATAAATAAGAGCCCTTTGAGCTCTCCTGCAGGGCAGGGGGCTGCATACCAGGATCTCCCTTTGGGTAGGGACACCTCTCAAGGGTACTCTTTGAGCTTGAGAGTTTACTTGCTGCAACGGCTCCTTGGTAAGAGACTAATAGCTTGATAAGCTTTGATGCTTCACTAAGATAACATCTTAGATTAATTGTACACATATAATCCTTTAGACATACACCAGTGACCACACCTGGGTCTAAGACTGGATCCAGCCGCACCCAGACTCCTCTCTGACCAGGGATTCAGAAAGCAAGGGGGTCCTCTCTCAACCTGATGACTCAATGGCAGGGTCTTGCTGGCACTTTTGTACCATGTGTACCTTGCCATCAGATCCTGATAAACCAGTTGCATTTACTATCAAATTCTGTTAAATCGCTGTTTTATTTCAATAAATATATTGCCACTTGTCTCTCATGAGTGAAGCGCATCACTCCATTTGTGACGGCTTATCCTGTCACTATTCATCTTCAGCATTTCTCACATCACCTCAGACTGTACATAGGAAGAGGTGAAGGAACAGAATAGACAAACCATTAGTTTGAGTGAGCCCTCAATAGCCCTATTTCTATAGAGAAATCAATCCTCTGACCAGTTATTTTAACTTTTTATAACTGTTTTTTTCATGTGAAACTAAGGAAGAGGGTGATATTGGAGGAGTTTCCCCTCTCTCACAGCACTCTTTGGAGACAAATCTCCAATTAGCCCAACACTCAATGTTGGACAGAGTTCTCATTGGAAATATAAATTCCTGGAGCTATGTAAAATTACAGAATTACAGAAAATGGGGAGAACTGTAATAAAAGACAGCCACTTCTTACCTTCTTGATGATATTCTGTACAGCTAAGCACTGAAATTCTGACTTGACTATGCTATTATTCCCTCATTTTCTGTAAGATAACATACAATCAACTTATACCAGCAAATGATTATTACACAGGCTGAATATTTTCTGACACCTTTCCAGTCCTTTTTCTTTTTTCCTTTTTTTTTTTTTTTCCTTTTTTAAAATGTGTGAGCAAATCTCCCTCTACCTTCTGCATGGAACTTTCCAACTCATGTTTCAGCCTGTTTTCTCAATATCTTTTGCTGAATTATAATCGTTTCCAAAGAGAGAAAATCATGCATCCAGCAGCAGGTGCAAACCAAGTCTAAAGATTTCTGTTTGTTTCTTAGAAGCTATAATTCCATAGTAGCATTTCCAAACACATACCCAAAGAGTATCAGCAGGAGAACAGTGGCTGCCAAGTTCTTTCGGAAAGTGAAGGCTGATAGCTGGAAGGCACTAATAACACCAATACACAGGGTGACTGGAACCATGTAAAACAGCTAGAAACAGAAGAAAAAAGGCACTTAGCAGGTGAACATCTCTTACTGGTCTTGCTTAATTAGCGTAGAACGGCTCTACATTTTTACGTAATCTACAAAATTAACTTTTTCATATTTGCAACATAATTACACTATACATTAGGAAGAATAAGGCAGAAGAGCTCTGAGATTTTATAGTCCACACTTGCTGTGAAACTGCCCCTCTTACAAAATACACGTGAAACATGCTGACAAAATAAAATCTGACTACAGCATGTTCCCCTTAATGCCATTTCTATTGACCTTTCCAGTACATTCATTTAACAAGCTAACTCTTCCAGATAATGAGCCTATATGGGACTATTGCTCCAAAACATCAAATTATACTATGACTACAGAGTCTTGGATTCAGAAGTAGCAGTTTCACTGATTGGTGCCTCAGTCATGGGAGAATAGTAAGGATACAATTTTAAAAGAGACTTTAATGAAGGACCATGTGTGCTGATGAAGAAAATGACAACTTTTAACGGGAACAGACATAATATTTAGAAGAGTTAGAGCCTTTAGGCAGCAGGGAAATCAGTTTCTCTGTCTTGACATAATGGTAACCAAATACTTAAGGGGGGGAGGATGTGATTGGTACAGGGGATTCATCTACAAGTATTCAAGACAGACGGGTTCTGCTTGCAACTAGCAATGGCAAGATGCGAAAATCTGTGCTTAGTTCCTCTCAGTGTCTGCTTGCTCTGTGCATTGGGGCTGAGCCTGGTAACTGCCTCCATTTCTACTTATATAATATTTAACCTTATCCTAATATAACTGAGATTCTGAGATGCAACTGCAATAGAGGCAACAAATCAAGGTCTGACTAAATATTCAGCGCAGAAGAACAATACCTTTACTGTCAAAACTGGACTTTCATACTGAAGTACAATGCAAGCCTGTCAAAAATTAAACCAAAGGACATCACTTCTGTGCCAATGGGAAGACAGACATTTCTTTCAGATAAGAGCAGTGGAGTGAAATATTCTCATCTTGTTCCCATTGTACCTTATTCAGTGCCATATGCAAATATCATACCATACTACTCCACAGATTTAATTTTCAGTTATCCTGGAGCTGTTTAAAATAATACGGTAGAGAAGTCACAAAACATCTGAGTCCCAGTATGTTTCAACAGACTGTGACTTTTTTTCTAGAAATAAATAAATAGCTTTAAACATTAAATTCTATTAGAACTTTTACTTGAAAGCATGGTGTGTTATAAAAGTTGGGCATGCACAAATAAAATAACCTTAATTTTGCCCCTCTCGTGACAGAAGCTTAATCTGAAGAAAACAACTGTATTTGTCATGAAATTTTCTTAGTGCTTAACATTTTCCATTTCTTGAACATTGTAAAGAATATTATTCACATGTATAAATACAGTAAGAATAGCCTGATTCTCATGACAGCAATTTCATAAATCAAATACTTTTGCAGGTCTAGTAAAGATTATGCTACCAATAATACAGGACACAGCCTGTAATACTTAAAATACATAGATGGATTTCAAATTTGACAGTTCATATATTCATGTGTTCAGTGTCCCTAAATGATCTTGCAGCACAATTAGCATTTAAAGCAGTGTCTGTTCTTTCCCAGATTATGATTGATCATGCAGTACTGTGCTGAATTTGTGAGAACGTTTTGAAAGGAAGAGATTGGCAGAAAATAATGAGGAGTTGACTTTGCTGCACAAGGAGAAACCGAATGATGAAGGACCGAATTTTTAACCAAGCCCTCTTATCTGACACGGTAGAAAAAGGAATACAAAGATTGACTGTCCAGGTAAATAACATTTGGAGAAATGTGCTCTTACTTCAAACTTTCTCAAGTGTGAAAATCCTGATTTCAAGCACGAATGGATGAAGCTCTAATGTTTCAGATTTGGAATAGTCTGAATGCGAACAGAGAGTGTTCCAAAAATCTCTGTTCCTGACCATGCTAGTTCATGTTTGTGTTGCCTGTGCTAGATCCCAGCCCTTCCTTCCACGACCCTACGTGTCAAGCAAGGTGCAGAAAGTTTATGTCCCTTCTCCAGGGCCAGGAATCTTTTTACTTTGGAATAATACAGGTGACTCCAATCCTTCACTATTGCCTCTGAGACCAATCTTCCAATCCAAGTTTTTTTGAGAAGCACAGCACAGCTCCCTAGTTTTTTAAAAATAATAATTCTATCCCTTTTCCCAGAAGCAGATGACCCAAACTCAGATTTCCACCAAATACTCAACTAATACTATTAGCAAGCCTTATTGCAAGTGAGTTATGAAAAAGCCTTTCAGTAAGGGACATATATGTATGCCTTACATATGTATATATAAAAACACACACATATATACACACACAGATATAAATATATATAGACACACTTAATGGAGGAATTTTTAATTTTTGTTTTTAAAGAGTCACCTTTGAGAAAGATATCTGAAGATAATTTGTGGAATTCATGTTTAAATGGAGTCTAAACGAGCTCCATTACACAGCCAATGACAAATCAGTGACTGGGGACTAGCAGTGACTTGAGAAAGTTAATTCTGTTTCACCACCTTTGCTTATTCGCCTAAACAGAAATCAACTTGTCAGGCTTGAAGAAGGCAAGCAAAAATTCATTTTTCACTTAACTATGTTGGTTTAAATCCAACCTGCCAAAGTCAGGTTTCAGTGGCATTTCTGTCTTTGCATTTGATTAAAAGGGTAAGATTTAGTGAAAAATAATATTTTTTGTTATATTTTCAAAAGAAGAGAAGATATTCAGATTTGTTAATGAACTTCATGTAGACAATACTATTTGTAAGGCTAACAATGGTAGAAATTACTTTGCATGAGAAAGATAAACATTCAGGACAGAGACTTCACCTATTTCTGATCTGGGTCATTCTGTGTATGTGAATAAATAAATAATATTTTCTACTGTCTATCTTGCCAAAATAGAAGGTACCAGTTATGAATATCTCTCATATTACTCGTCAACAGAAAACATGTAACTGACTAGTGTCTTCAGGTTCCAATAATCTGAAAGATTTTGTCAGTGGCAGCTCAAAGCACAGAAACTCTTGCTATGAACTGCTATGTGGAAGATTCTCTCTGTCTAGGGTGATTAGCCAGATCCCTTTTATTTGTAAAATAGTGTAGGTACCTAAAGTTAGCATATGCTTTACCTTACAATTCAGCACAATCCCTGCCTTAAAGAATTTTATCTGAGAGTATTAAAGTAGGAATGGTGTCCCAATGTTTGTTAAAATGACAGCCAAGAGCTGTTGCTCTGCACAATTCAAATCTTATTCACATTTTTTGTAACCGTATCTCCTTTTGCTTTTTTAAGACAAACTAAAAATTTACACCCGAACCCATGCTTCCCCACATGATACATACCATATCACAGCACAAGTTAGCAAGCCAGTAAGTTTTGTAACCCAGGCCTGTGATGTGCTGCAAGCGTTTTGTGCCAGATACTCTGTCTTTCACTACGGCACTTCCAATGGATGCAGTAAGGATAGAGAAACCCAGCATGATACACAGTGCTACCCCACACTGACGAACATTCTCCATTCTAGGATACAAAGCAAAATGGTATAATGAAAACGCAGCGGGGAAAAATAACTCAGCAAACCCAAACATTTCCAAGGCCAGCTTCTTACCAAAACAACACCAGACATTAGGACCTTCATCCTGTTTGCAAACACCTTGTTTGTACACTGTCAACAACTAATTAAAGAGGAGCAAGATGATGTGTTAAGTTACACAACTATAAGTGAGTTACAGAACACAGTGTGTGTTTCAAGTCTGAACAGTAGTGAAGCTTCTGCAAATATTTCCCCCTCTAGAGAAAATTAAAATTTAAAAACTTGACAAGCATTTAAAGCATTTAACCTGTTTGAAAACGTCACGGCATGCTCACAAACACTCTGTAAAGCGCAGTCAGTGTAAATTCAGTATTTTTCGCTACACGATAATGCAACTGTATCTGATATAAACAGTAGTCTTGACGTATAAACACCAGACTAGAGAAAATGCTTCACTCAGTGGAACTGAATTGCATCTATCATGTCATAACATCTACTGCATACAACGTACATGCTTATTGAATTAGTAGTTTCAGTTGTCTGCTCACTGCAGCTATTCTACATTTTAAGAGTTTGCTCACATTTTGTCCTCATCCAGCAAGGCTCCTCCATATGGTTGGCTGTAGAGTGTGATCCCTGTGAAATTAAAAAATAAATTATGAAAGAGTAAATGCTACATCAGGACTTCAAGTTCTAGAGTACACTGTTGACCCCTTATTACACAAGATGGATGAAAAGGCTAAATATTTAATAAGAAACAGAAAGAGGTCAACCACCAAGGTGCCAAACCAAATACTGTCTCCTGTTGAGTGATTCCCGGAGTCTGATTCCCTCAAAAGCTGATGAATAAGCTTAAGTAACAGCTGCTTTTCTGCATTCTGAACTGCAGAAATGGGTTCAGCAATGTTTTATATTGCTGTGGGATCTACATCACAGAAGAGACCAAATACAAAACCTAAAGTAGAATTCGTTTGTATACGTAATCCTTGGGAGTAAGGTAGGTTGTAACTAAAATTTATACTTAGTATTTTATCATTGCTAAAAACATTTTTAGATTACTGATGTTTTGCAGAGAAAAACTGTTTAGCTAAATTCACAAAAAATAGGCACACCTTAAACAGATTGAAACTGTAGAGCTTTAAATTTAAAGATGTTCAGTTTGGGGGACCAAGAAAAATCGTGAGTAGGCAACACATTCTTAGGCTTATTTTGGTTCTTGGTACAACCAGCCTGTAACAATCTAGCAAACTGAACTTGGAATTGGAAGGTACTTTATGGACAAAAACTGTGGCTTTTTCTTTTTTTTTCTTATCAAGCAAAAGAAGAAAAACTTGGAGGGGGGTGGGGGGTGCAGCATGCGTACAAAAATTTGTCAGTGCGAAAGTGCCTTTCCAACTGGTCTTGACGCAGTTCCTGACTTTTTTCTGCGTGTGTACCTGACAGGTGTGCCAGCTGTAACGTAATACCAACTGGAAATTCTTGCAAGAAGATCAAACCAGCACTATCTGATTAGAGTATAAAAAATTAATCTATGCTGTTACCAGTTAAAAAGAAAAAAAAAAAAGAAAGAAAACATCCTAACGATGATTCTAATCTTCCCAGTATCTTTGGTAAAAAAATAAGTTGTTGGGAGCCTTAGATGCACTCTGCAGGGTACCACTTAATTGAACACACTTTCTCATATTTTATTAGAGTCCAGCTGTATAAAGATAAAAGTTATCTTCGCTCCAGTAACAGGTGCAAGATGACCAAGTATATCTATACATATTTTTTACCCCTTTAATTTTTCATTCTTCACCCTCAAGCCAAAGTAATCTAAACATCACTAAGTCACTGTGGGGTAAATGGCTGAACACCAGAAGATGATGATTAACTTGCACGCAACATTAATACAAGGTAAAGATTTTTCAAATACAGTTAAAAGATGCACACTGAAGCCCAATGGTAGTTAACAAATCAAAAGAATATTCAAGCCGATAAGGTTTTGATTCATCTCTAGTAAATACGTGTGCTATTTGCAGAAGTCTTTCATGTCATTTGCCTAGTGGGACTGTTTAAAGTTTTCCTTTGTTTTTCTTTTACACCATTAACTTTTTAAACAATAGCTGCTATTTGTTCTAAAGCAAAAACAGCATATCAAAGAAAACTATTTTTTCCCACTGGAACCAGGTATTAGTTAAAATTCCATTTATGTAAAGGAAAAGTAGCATGAGAGAAAAAGCTTCATTCCCAGAAATTTTTTTCTAAGTGTTTTCAATGGTTGAACAAAGGTGTGCATATTAGAAGAAAGAATGTCTTTACTTCATATATATATATATATATATATATATATGAATATGATTCCTATTGAATTAGAAATTAGTAGCCAAATAGAATTAAACCAGATTTTTACCATACAGACAAATTGAAAACAATCTGAATTTATTTTCAGATCTGGTTAGGAAAAATAAAGTAATCTGATTTTCAGACTTAATCTAATTACAATGGAGAAAAGCTTTTGGAAAATGGGAATCCTGATAATTTCACAAGCACTAAACAAAGAAGTTAACAACATGAAATGTGCTTCTTATACTCATTAATGCTCAGCTAAATTGGAAAAGATCAGAAACATGTGTTCCAGGCATCCCCTTTTATAACCATGAGCCAAGTTCTAGTTATAGAGGATCTTCCCCCAGTTGTCAAGATCTTGCCTTCATGATCAAGAATTTGAATTCTCTAACCAAGCTGTCCTCCCCCCAGTTTCAGACAACAGAAATCCTACAGCAAAATTGCTCCAGCCTCAAGGGTTAGCATTTTTAGACATTGCAAATCTTAAAATACTGCCCATGATCAGGAAATGCCAAGACTTGGAGACCTATAGGTCCTACTGATTCACATCCCTTTTCGCAGAATTGTGAGGCAGGTAAAACTGTCACGTGGACTGTGGTAGAGAATTATGGCCCATAAAGTGTCCAGAACTATGGCAATTTACCAGGAATTCAGGAAGGCTCTCCACTACATTCCATGAATTAATCCAGGCTGATCTGAATCGTATCGCATCGCTCTATTGCTATCTATTATCTGCTGTATTCAGTGAAAAGCATATGCACTAGCAA